>JACWBX010001063.1:0-11783 GCA_014622435.1 Polypedilum pembai
TTTTGTAACAAAAACAAAATAATTCAAGTTTTAATTAGAAATTCTGTGAATTAAAGCCTGTATTAGTTTAATAATAACTTCTTTTATATCGAGAAACATTAATAATTGGTTAAATGTTATTATTTAAGTTTTTTTGTTGACAAACTTTTTCAAGTTTGAATGTTTTCGAATAATCATAGTTGTAGGCCACCGGGCTTTTTTTTCAAAAAAAGCCCGTAACGGTCGTGTGAAACTACCAAGGGTAAAATAACTTATAAACGCTATTTTGACAAAAAATTATTTCATTAAAAGTTATAGCAAATCATCAAGAAAATCGGGAAATAAAATAATTTTTAGAATGTTAAATAATTGAAAAATTTAAAATCAACTAGATGAAATTAATAAATAATGTATCAGGCCAAAGAAGATAGGTTTATAAATTCTAATATTTTTTTTAACCCTATTTCTTTTTATTTGCTTTAAGTTCATTTACTTCTCATAAATATTAAGGGCAAAGCTAAAAAAGTGTTCAAGAATACATGTAATGCTGCAGGGTATGATGTCTTTCTCAATTCTTATTCTTATTTCATTTTCCCAATACACAAGCAATACATATATTTATTTATTTCAACCATGGTTTCTTTCTTCCTTTTTTCTTACAATACGCTCAATACAATTTATTCTTCATAAATATTTTCTATTCATTCAATCTCAAGGGAGTGAAAAAATAAAAGTGTTTCTTCTTCTGTTAGTGCCTTTAGTATAACAGAATAAGATTATATTTCTAGAAATATTTTGTTTGCTTTCATAAAACTACAGTATTTAAAATTTGTCTGCAAAAAATATCGATGAATCTAGACCCAAGCCAAATAAGTCTAAACTGAGTAACAAAAGTGGCATTGAAATTTTTCTTTTGTTGTAGTTTGCAGGAAAGGTTAATGATATTTGATTCATTCATTTTTATGAAAAAGTTGCAAAATTGGCATTGAAGATTCAACGGATAAGAGAAACATCGAAAGTCTCAGCTTATTTTTGATTTTGTTTGCTCAATATGATATCAGTATACCTAAGCTATTTCTTTCGCTCTTTCTCGAAAACTCTTTTTTCATCTAACGAATAATATACAAAAGAAAATTGAATTTTTGTGTCCTTGTGTTGTATTTCTTGAAATGATTATCAAGATTGATAGCTACAAAGTAAAGAGATGAAAATCAAGATTTAATATTGGAACTTCCACGCTATTGATCACAGTTGAGTTTGTTATGTAGTAATAATAAGATAATTTTTATAGAAAAGATAGAATAATAAGAAAAGAAAAAGGCTGTAAAGAAGAAATGACATCGAAAAGCTATAAAAACGCACACACATACACAAGTCTACACCAGTTATAGCTTATAAATGCGAAAATTATGTTTTGTAAGTTTTCTTCTTAATAGCACACTAGGGATAAATTTATTTTCTATGTTATTGTAAATGTAATTTTTCTTCTTAAATTCATCCTGTGTGCGTATATATGCTTTTATTGTTTATACCAAAGATTAATTATTGATCAATAAAAAAAGAAAAAAGAAAAGTTTTGCCTAGTTTTTTACTTGCTTCGTATATGATGTGTGCTTCTTAAAGTTATTTTTATAAGTATGTACAACAAACAACTAAGATTTATCTAGACTACACACATATATAAATGGAATGTAGTATTCATACGAGAAAGAGAGAGAAAAACTTTCTCAGCTTTTATATTTTATTCATGCAATGACTATCTCTTACACTGAATTTGAAATACGGAACAATGAAAACGTGAAGAAGGGAATTTAATGAAGAAGCTGTAGAGAGATATGGAAAATAAAATGGAATGAATATAAAGTACGTAGTTTAAAAGGAGACAAGAGGATAAAAAATGAACAGGTTTGTTAGAGTCAAGATTGAGAAGAAAATCATTTGACCCTATTTTCTACATTTCATTACTTATTTATATTCAATACATAACCTTTTTGCTGCAATTTCAAAAAAATATTGTCTTATGTTTATCTTTAAATTATTTTAAACTAATAATAAAACGAATTGAGTAATTTTTCATATGTTCAATTTTTTATTATTTTTTATCATCAATATGATTACTTTTTGTATATAAAAATAGACATAATCAACACATTGTTGTCATTATCATGATTGTGTGTAATGAGCTTGATATTCATTTATTTCCTAGCTTCAAGTGTTTCAAGCTCATAAACACTGCTCATCATTTTTTTTTGTAATTTCTCCTTCAGCTTTCACTTAATTAACTTAAAAGCATGCACTAGTATCTGGTATGTATGATGGTGTGAATATTTTTCTGTGATAATTTTCTAGATCTGTGACATAATATTAGTCCTTTTGATGTTTATTACAGAATGCTCATTAGCTTAGATATTATTATATTCAAAGAAATGAGAGACACTGTCTTTCATTTTCCATTATACTAATTTAATTCGATATAAAAAAGAAAGCAAATTCGCTTAGATGGATCATAATTTCCGAAACTATAAGTTTTTGGGTGTCTTTGATAGGAGAGCTTACACCCTTTGCAAACTGAATTATGAGAAAACTTTTTCATAAAATATCTGAACCTGTCGCTTTGGTGTGTTATTTATTTATTGCGCAAGGAATGGAAAAGCTAATCTTTTGAATAAATTCCATCTTTTCAATTTTCCACTGCATTGCTCATTAAAATTCTGTTTTTTGAAGAATTTTCCACTTTGATGCGTCACAAAAAGAAATTGAAAAAGTCTTTTGAGAAGGAATAGCTCAAAGACATGAAGAACAAACGTAATGAGACGTGCAAATAAAATTAAGAATTCTCACTTTGACTTGCTATTTCTTCTTTTTCTTATTATTATATAGCTGAACTGCTTTTAACTTTATAAAAAGAAAAATCACAACAGGAATTTTTCCTTCAATTATATTTTTCCCTTTATGCTTTACTTTAGTAAAGACTCCCATGCTGATATTTTCACTTTTGAAATTTAAATTCAAATTTTTAGCCTGATTTTAGTCAAGCACATTTAGATAATATTTGAATAACGAAAAATTCAATTTTAGATACGCATTGAGAGAAAAAAGCTTGCACGCACATTAAATTAAATGTGAAAATTGCCAACAATAACAACAAAATAACGACAATCATTCTCTTTAATTATTCAAAGTTTTTCAACAAACTTTGTCAGTAAGGAAATTTGAGTAAGTAAATTCATGATAATTGAAAGGTTATATCACTTTTACCAGCACACACCATCATACTTTTGTCGAAAATAACTGTCAATCACTCTTTTCTTAATTTATCAATAGACAAATTGATGTTAAATATTTCGATGTGGCAAGATAATAAAAGTTTCTGCTGTCTTTTTTATTAAATTTTTTTTTAATGAATAGTTCGAACTACAATTCGATTCACATTTCTCGTTTAAATATCAATTATGGAAATAGAAAAGAGCTTAATAAAAAAAATTAATTTAAAATGAATAAAATTAAAATTCTTCTATTTATTATCATTTTCTTACTTTTCTATGTTTGAAAGCATAATCCATGTAGATAGATGAAATAGTTTAAACTTTAAAGTGTTTGTTTGAGAGGGAAAAACAAGAGAAGAAAGGATTTCTGAGAACGACATGAAGATTGAAGGAGAAAAGCGAATCCTCGTAAGGATTTAAAGGCATAGATGATATTTTTAGAATAAAGTAAAATTACGAATAAATTTAATCGTCGTTCTAGGTTATTATTTTCGGTAATATTATATTTAATTAAACGGAAAGACAACAAGTTATTGCCTAGTCCGAAATTATTTGTGCAATTTACCGCAATTTAGTTTTCTATACAAACTTTTACTATGTACACTCACTCTCCTAACTAAATTTGTCTCTTTTATTAAAGGAGATTGAAGTCAAAGATTTGGTGAAAATATTTTTTTAATGCAGAATGCGATGCGGCAGTTTTAATCTTATTTCTATTATTATCGTCATTGTTATTTTTTATTATTTTATTATTTTTAATTTTATTTCTTGGTCATTCATCCCAAAGGCATTGCTGCTTCTGCCTTACATAATAGCTAAAATTATTACATTTACGACATGTTTTAATACCACATCGATAGCTCGAATTTATTTGATTACTGCTTAAAGCATTGTCATTTTTTCCTTTGCAATATTTTAAACCGCACGGATACCAGCCAATGCAAAGTTCTAGTGAGCACACACATGGAGCCCAAACGCTCGACACCTCATTGCATCGTGATATCACCTTGTTCTGCTGAGCATTTGGAAATGACGTGACTGACGATTCCAGTATTGACATCGAAGAACCTAAATAAATAGAGAGAAAAGAAAGAAAGAACATTAGGGTCTTTTGCTTAATGCATAACGTGAAGACCATTCTGTAAGTCAAAACAAACATTGACATTTTTAATTTAAATCCCCAACACGATTTTCCTTTTTTTTAGCATTTTACAAGGAAAAATCAATCAACATACACATGTCGATTGTCTTTCTGTCTAATGTCATGCAATAAGCAATATCGACAATATATCCACTCTGTGCAAAATCCATCGAAATGTATTTGCCTTTTCCGGTTCAACAGAGATTGATCAAATATTTGTTTAACGCTAGCTACCGTTATCAGCAGCAAAAAAGAGTATAAAAGCAAGGGAGAAGGAGATGAGTGGAGATTAGCAATCATATCAATGTGAAAAATCGCTCTCAATGAGTAGAAAATGTTTACTCAATAGATTTGTTCTACGAATGAAAGGATAAACATATGAGTGTTATTTGCATTTATTGCGATATGAATGCACATATTAAATGAAATATGTATAAGCAATGTTAGAAATCTAACAAATTCGCAATAACAAATTTTTTTCAATTGTTTCTTAAGCTTTCATAACAGTGCTTAGAGATAAAATGTCAAATTAATCAGATTAAAGCCATGAATAATTTTCTCAATATATCGATATAATCTTTAATTCATATAATTTCAGACAGAATATTTTATTTATGTACACTAAAAATGCTAATCTTTTAAACACAATGTTAAAAATTTTTTCCATATCTTTTGGACAGTTTATAAAATTTTACTTAAAGCTCGTATTGTACATAAATTTGATTTCGATAACAATCTTTTTCGTACATTTAATCTGTTGCACGTGAAAGCAATTTACCTGCCTTGCAGCGTTTAGTAAAAGAGATAGTGTAGAGGACAAATATTCACACGAACAAAGAACTATTTTCTGTTGTCTTTTTTGGTTGTATTAAGCAAAGAATAATCATATTTGTTTGCACAATTTAATTTTTTGTTTTATAAATATACATAAAAGTGTTGCACGAATTGCAATGCAATACATGTCGAATAAACATTTTCATATGCTTCCTTTTAAGAAATACAATTTTATAAATAAAAAATTATGTCTGTGTTTGCTTTTAGATACATGGTCAATTGTAAATGCATAATAAAATTTTTGCAATGTAGTGCACACAAGCGAATCAACTTTAGAGAACATCTGAAATTGATGATTTGGAAAAAATTGATTTCTTGTGGAATTGTTTCTCCTGACATACAGATTAAATTAGACATATGAAGCATATTTCTAATGTGCGTTTATATTAAAATATAATACAAATAATTAGTTTTAACAAAGAAAATTTTTAATAAATTACTTTTTTTCTCGACTATACTTCTAATTTAATGCTTAAAACTGCATTTGAATGAGATTTAGAATAAGAAATTTCTTTAAACTTAGATTGAAGTTTCAACAAATTTTATTCATTGTGTTTAAAGCATAAGAGCAACATCAATGAGTTTCAAGAAGCGTTGAAACTTTTGACTATTTTTGAGAATTCAACTTCAATATAACAATACAGAATAAAAATAATTTGGTTTCCATGTTTTCTCTACAACTTTGCTTGCTTTAGCATAACTAAGTTTATAGTTAATTCACTTTTTCTCTTCCGCATACTTTTCTATTGTTTGACTCTAGAACTTTGCAAAAAAAAAAAGAAAGAATACAAATTCATTATTATTCGCATTTCTATATATAGAGGTATTTTTTGCAAGTGAAGCAAAAGAGGGTCAAAAACGCTAAGCAGCAATTGAATCAGAGTAGCAATAAAACCCAATTAGTGTGAACCAAAATTGTGAGTTTTCTGGTTTTTTTCTCTTTCTCTCTTGTTTACCATTTCAAAGATTCACAAAATTATATGTTGCACCTGAGAACTACAACTAACCTGGTAACTCTGCCCACGATTTTAGGTCAGCATCACGAACATATGTAGAGTCTTTTGCTTCACTACAAATTGATAAGTGCCTTGTAATGGGCGACGATCGTTCTAAATTCACCCATCCAGTCATTGTAAAGTTTTCTCGTCCTCTGTCCTCTTCGGGGATCCTTATAGTACTTGGATTTTTCTATAGAATAAAACCGAGAAAGGAAAATATTTATTTTTATGTTTTGTAAGTAAGTAGAAAAGCATGTTCAATGTGGTGAATTCCGGAACTCCGACATTAAATACACATTGAAAGGAAAAAAGGTTGATTTTTATTATATTTTCCAAAGCAGCTATGTGAGAGCAGCGATTAGGGCAATTTGTTAAATTTCGTAAGGAGAATTATAGTTTCAATTATTGCAGTTGCAAAATTTTTGTATGAACTTGCAATTCAATTTGAAACATTTCTTTTTAATTGTTGTGAAATATGACATAAAAAATTACAATTCAATTAATTTTAAAACCCTGGGAGCCAGATAGACCGTTTTGGTACTTAATTTGAATTATAGTGCATTTTTGGTTCTTATTTCAAATTAAAAACTACCGATAAAAGTATACAAAATCATGCAAAAAATATTCAAATCTTTAATTTTTCGAAAATATTTTTATTTATTAAGATTGATATTGACTGAATCAATATTAATCTTTTATTCATTTTGAACACTAACCCATTCATTTCTTTTTTAATCTATTACAAAATTCATCGATTAAATGTAAAAACTATTTTATGTAAAGAGATAGGCATATAAAATCGATTTTTCAGCAAATATTCCACACTTCATTTTACCCTTCAGGATGAAAGTCAAATTGTTTGAAAAATTCTACCGGAAGAAGTATGAAAATAGGGATTATTTTTTCGGATATTGATTCGATGCCAGTTAACTGTTTTACTAAGATTTTTAAATTAAAAATGTCAACTCTATTAATTCGATAATAAATTTAAAAAAAATATTTTTTTTTCAGAGAAAGTGCCCATTTGAATTTACATTGTTTTTGTTTACAATCAACTGTAAATATTATTCATTCAACCTTTTCTTTTAAAAAATCGAAAATTTTTTTATATTATTCAATACATTTGAAACAACAACAAACTTACCTGTCTAAGCTTTGCCATAGCATCCGATGAGATAAAATCACCCTTTTGAAATTTCGTTACAAAACACATCACTTGATATTGACTTTGGCCTCGTTCCTCTTCACCGAGCACCAAAGCTTTTAATATTTGAGCTTCCTGAATATATTAAAGAAAAAGGATATAAAAAATTAGCATCTGATTATTTGTAATTTATAACAAATACCGCAAATATGAAGCTTCTAGATTTGAAGCTTCAATTTACAAAATTTAATGATTCATAACCTTAAATATAGTTGAATTATATATTTATTATCAAACTATGAAAATATAGTGTCACACTGATAAAATTATCACCCTCCAAATTTAGAAACAAATTTTTTCTCATTCACAGTGACGCACAAACATAATCGGAAGTTAAAATCATCACTTGGGATTATGGAAAAAATGGGAACATCCGCTTTTTTCTCTATAACAATAAGCTTTAGATAAGCTGTAGTAGATAGTAGTGTTAAAGAACTAAATTTGTTTTGTAATAAAATAAAAAAAAAAGTAATATGGAAATATTACTTTTTTATAATGATTTACACAGAATTATGTACACATTATTTTAAGTTTAAAGTTTTATCTTCACCAGACTTTTTTTGCTTTTACTTTTTCTTCTTAATACTTAAGAAAAAAAAAACTTTAATCATTATTATTGTTGCATGACAAAGATGTTGCTATAAATTATAAAAGGATAGACACTGTGGCAAAAAATTCACCACTTTTTTTTAAAATTTATTTAAATCTACAAAACTTTTGGATTTCTAGTTTTCACAAAACTATTCTAATTTCCGTACAATTTTAAAGCCGCATTTAACATTTTTTCATATATTTTGCTTATTTATGAAGATAAAACATTAAATAATGATTTCGTACAAAAAGTAGCAGAAAATTGTAAAAATTTAATTTGAGAAAAATGGAACATCATTTCAAGATTCAACTTCAAATTTGAAAACGAAAATAATAATTTTCAAAAAAGTGGCGAAAATTCACCGTGTCTATCTTCTGTAAATTTCATTTAAAAGGATTTACAACTTTATAATAAAATTTAATAAAACTTGGTGCAGTGACAAACAAATAAACAAGAAACTAAATTTTTTGTAAATTATCACTCAATTAGAAATGTAATCTCTTTTCATTTCATGAAAATTTGTCATTGTCAGCAGAAAATTATCAGCAGCATAGTGTTGAGGATGGCAAAAATTACAGCGATGATGAAAAAAGAAAACTAGGAAGTAACTATGCAGGCGACCATAATACAACCGAAGCATTATTATTTTCTTTATCTTCACATACCATACAGAACTTTTGTACTAAAATGTAACGAAAAATTAATTTAAATTTATGCAACGAAAATTTCCATTAGTCACTCCAATAGCGTGTCTGTCGCTGCCGAAACCATCAGTGCGGACCTTTTTATGAGGTTGCGGATGGTGTAGAAAGAAAATAATTGAAATTTCAATTTCACAATTTTTAGTGTTTATCTTCTTTCACACGCGTACCTATTACTTTTATTTATAAAATGCTTTATCATCGCGTTGTAAATAGAGAAAGAGCAAGAAAGACAAGTAAAGCTCATTTTTTCACATCGTCTAGCGATTTTCGCATAAAAATCTCGTTTTCTTTTTCGGATAAATCCCCAAGCACATACACACGCACATATAGAAAGTAGAGTAAAAATCCTCTGATTTATTCATTAAATCCATCAACGAAGGCAGATTTTTTGCAAACTCATGAATGAAAAAACGGGAAAATAACTTTTTAGTCTGAAAACAGGAAGAGGGGATTTAAATACTAGAGATTCTAGCATGATTATAAATTTATCACATTGTAGCAGATTTCATCACATTTTGATGTACATATTGATTCCTTCAATAAAGTATTACTCTTGTGGCTTATACATCTTAGATAAACTTTAAATTTACAAATTGGTCGAAAAGAACCGACATAAGATCGATCGAATAAAATTGAAAAAGAAAAGATTTAGAGATAAAGAATTGTATATTGAGCGGAAAATTTTTTTGCTACTCTTAATTATGCATTTTTCTTTTTCCATTTTTAATGCTAATGGTTATATAATCCATATTCAAACAGATGTAACTGACTTCATTACTCTCACACTTTTTTTCAATTTCTATGAATGTTTAATTGAAAAAAAAATCACAAAAACTTTTTTTTAGTACTGTAACCAAACTTACTGTACACATTTTTCCTTGCCATTATCTCATGAGAAAAGAAATAAAGAAAATTCAAATTATTACGAAGTTTATTAGTGTTAACAACATACATATACAAGATAAAGATTTCTACTTTTGGAAACTTGTAACTTATACAGAAATGAATAAAAAATTTTTTCATGATATGCGTAATTGATTGTATGCAGCTTAATTTTAACGTTCCATTATTTTTAAATATGCTCGTTCGGATTATTTAATTCGAATTTTGACTTTCGGTTCAGAAAGGAACAGAAAGAGCCAGGACTAAGGTGGAAAGTGTGGAATTATCACAATTTTTGTAAGTAAAGCAATTACATTAAAAAATGTATCTAATTAATCTATTTCAGTGTAAATTATATATATTTATGGTCAAACGATCAACGTGAATTATTACAATAAAGAATAAAATCAAATTAAAGATTTTTTCATTTCCTGGTTTTGTCGTTGGCCATTTTTACAAAGGTGAATTCCAGTTTCCTAATCCACCGGGAAACAACTTTCATAATAAATAAAAAGTCGAATATTATATAAAAATAAAATCTTGGTGGTTTCACTTGAAATTCAGACCGTTTGATTTTTCAAATTTAATGTGATTTTCACACCCCTTTCCGAAAAATTTGATTTTTGAAATAAAAACAAAATAATTCAAGTTTTTGGCTGAAACGATGTGAAATAAAGCCTGTATTAGCTTTATAATAAATTTTTTATGTCGAGGAACATAAATAATCAGCTAATTGTTGTTATTTAAGATTTTTAGTAACAAACTTTTTGAAGTTTAAATGATTTCGAAAAATCGTAGCTGTAGGCCGCCTGGCTTTTTTTCTAAAAAAGCTCGTAACGGTCGTGTGAAACTTCTAAGAATAATACTTTTTATAATATTAATGATGATGAAAAGAGTGCAAAAAATAATAATTAAATTAATCATGAACAACTTTTTAAACGCTATCTAATTACTCATCTTTAAATTAATTTAAGAGTTTTAATCAAAATAATTTAAAATTATATACTTATTGCAGCAAATAAAATAAATCTGTTTGTTCTTTCTTAATTTTTTCATTGATATATGAGAAAATTCTAGTAAAAAAAATAAGATTCAGTACTCTAACTTTTTCACACATTTTGCTTCATAATTTCACGTACATTGTTCACAAATTTCCTCTAAATGACAAAATAAATCTCAAATGTAATTTCTCATGGTTGAACATTATTATCAAGTGTATAAAGTGTCCATCAGACAGAAAATGTGTGAATTAATTCTAGCGCAAAAAAAAGAAATAAAAGTTAATATATCAATTTTCTTATTTTCTTCACGACTGTAGCTCAATGTTTGTTCACTATTAACTGCGAAATTGAATAAATGTCAGTACATAGCAAAGAAGATGAAATGTCAATCTTTCTTTCCTTTTCCTGTCAGTACACAGCATTTTCATCACATAATACTCAGATATGTGCATTATTCAATTTGTATTTTGGACAAAGCGGATGCAGTAAAGACGATTAATTTCCTTTCCTATTAATTATGCTGAAAGATTTTTTTTTAGTCAATAACAGAGTTGTTAAAGGCGAAAATAAAGGCGGCCTATGAAAAAGGCGCGCCTTTAAAAAAGGCCGCCTTTGAAATAAAATTTAAAGGCGGCCTTTTTTAAAGGCGCGGCTTCAAAAAAGGCGGCCTTTTAGGCGAAAAAAGGCAAAAGGCGAAAATTTTTCTCCATCGGAAAAATCCAAAATGTGGTTATTTGGTTTTAATAATTATGAAACAGCATGGGAAAAATATTTTTGGAATTATTTTTCAAAATTTCGATTTTTCCCGACCCAAAAACTGTTTTGTGTAGGTATTTTTCCCTTATATTTATGATTAAAAATTCATAATTCTTGATCAGTTTATCACAAAAATATGGTTAATACCTTGTTGAAAAGGTATTTTAAAGACCTTTCCAATGATGTATAACATGTAGTATTTACTTTTTATTTGTGGTCACCAGAGCGCCATTAATGATGAAATTTCGGTTTTTATCGATATTTGTTTCGGTAAAAAATCGAAAAATGCTTGATAAAATTTATTTTATCGTTTTAAAATAAATATTTACATAAATTTCATATGACACACACAAAATTTCTCCTTAACATGGTTCCTACCTAAGACAGTAAGTCTCATGGCATATGTTGTTGGTTAGGGCAAGTTAT
>JACWBX010001064.1:0-11566 GCA_014622435.1 Polypedilum pembai
TGAATGTTATAAAACTGTCATAAATGTTTTAAAAGTGTCATAAACTGTCATAAAACTGTTATAACTGTTATAAAACTGTTATAATTCGTATAAAAGTTTTTATAAAATTTTAAAATTTTCTTCTTAGCGCTTATAAATTTGACTTTATAGGAACAAATTGCAAAAACTTAGTGAGCCAACTTAACCAGCAATTTAGCCAGTTATAAAATATTTTTTTCCATGCTAACTAAAGTTTATGTCATTAGATGCAAAAAGCAAATAAAAAGTGATTTTTTGTGCACACTGTGCATAGAATTTCCGTCACAATTGAGACGAAAGGAATTTTTTTCTTCCATTTTTTTTAATAAAAAGAGAGATTTAATTACACTTAAAATTTAAAAAGCATAAAAAATATTTCTAATTGTAGCCCTGATATTTACTTCATTATTCATTAATCATCATCGTCGTCATTATTTGCTGCCTGTGCACTTTACAGATTTGTATTTTGTTGATTTGTTTTTTGCTTTAATGGTATTGGATCCATAACATAATTATTTTTTACAGCACCACCATTATTACTGCTTACAGGAAGTGGTGGTAATTTATCATTTGGATGACGATGACTGATTGTAGTCTTGCGACTCTTTGTAGTCGATGAGAGCTGTGTTGTGCTTAGTCCTGATACAGGATATTTCGACTTGGATGAGAGTGTTGAGCTGCTATTGTTTTGAAGCGATGCACGCTGTTGTTTTGGCTGTACAAACGCTTTTGTTTGTTTCAATAAGGAACGATCATTGCAGAGAGCCGAAATTAGTGGCAAATCAAGATTTCGACTTTTCTCACGCAAGATACTAATATCGAGCTGCTGCTGAAGACTAATTGGTGCAATTATTCGATTTGATTCAGGACAAATAACATGTGAAAGTTTCAAATCGAATGGTTTTGTAGGTGTTGTTTGACTTGTTGATGTTGCCATTTTTGGAGTGTCTACGCAGGTCGTGAGATTCGTTGAAGACTTTGACTGCAACTTCATACTTGATGAAGAAGAAGAAGTCTTCAGTGTTGATGGTTTAGCAGGCACTAAAAAGAAATTTAAATTGTTATCAATTTATAACAAAAATAAATACACTGAGAAAAATATTATATAATTGGCTTTAAGCTTGTTCCTATAAAGTCAATTTATAGCCTTAAAATTTTCTAAGTGTTCTAAATTTTTTTATAAGCGTCATAAAAGAACTTATAACTGTTATAAAACTGTCATAAACTGTTATAAAACTGTTATAACTCTTATGAAAAATTTTATAGCACTTAAAAAATTTCTTTTTAGCGCTCATAAATCTGACTTTATACTGATAAATCACAAAAAAAACTTTATGCCAATTAAAAAATATTTTTTTCCGTGTATATAAAGAATCTTTACCTGATGGAGGAGTTGATGGAAGTTCTAAACAGCTCTCAATGGGCGCAGGCGCAGGTGGTTTTCTAATAGGTTTTTTCTCATATGCCGGTGGAATTGGAATTGGTCTTCTTTTTGACTGTGTTGTATCATCTATGGAATTTAAAATATTATCATCTGATCTTGATCTTGAGAAAAGTGCAGATGGTGTCGAGAGATTGTTTGTAACTTTCTGTGTAATTCTCGGTGGTCTAAGTGGTGGTAATGGTGGCGGTGGTTCATATGATGAGCATAAACTTGCTACAGACGGTGAGTAAAGTGGCGAATAAGTGCCTGGCAATTGAACATAAGTATCAGACAAATTTTGAGTTGAAGCGTAACGTGATGGCGATGAAATGGCCATCGAGAGGAAAGGAGTGCTACGATAAATGGCAGGATTGCCATCCCAACTTCTATTATGTGCACGAACAGTATGATAAGCGAGATAAGGTGGAGGTTGAGTTTGTGCCATTGCTGCTAAAATTGAGCCTTGTTTTGAGTCAAGATATTCTTGTTGACTCACAGCTGGATCTTGTAATGGATAAATTACATAATCAACATCACTGTACAATTGTTGTTGATAAAGTTCAATTTGTGAGCGTGCAAGTTGACTTGTATAGACAGTTGCTAATTGAGTTTGTGTTGGAGGTGGTGGCGGAGGTTGTCGATGAGTTTGCATAGGTGGTGGGACATAAGGTTGAGTGCGTGGTTTGATGACAGGCAGCAATACACATGTTCTTGGTGCAGAAGCTGTTTGCGAGTGCGATAAGTGAGTTTTGTGTGTTGTATGCAAATTATGATACGGAACATATGGAATACCTAGTGATGTTGCAGCTGTAGGAAGTGGCGATTGAGATAAATTGTTGATTGTATTGACTGTTGGTGCAGCATAGCTTGGCTTCTCACCAACAAGTGTTGTATGAGCTTTAAGTATATTTATATGAGGACGAGTTGTTATAAAACGTGCTGGAGTTTCTTCAGGAATTGTTGATGGTGGAATGACTGTAGAAAGTGATCTCAATGACTTTCTTGGATAAATTTGTGAGTCACGCAATGGAATAGAAGTAAGTTCTGGACTTGTGATGTCTGGACCTCTTAAACCTGTTGTCTCATGATGAGCATTATATGGCGGTGGTTGTGGCATTTCAACAATATTAGACAATGACATACTATCAATTCTTTGAGGTGGAGCTGGTGGTGTAACTTCCAATAAATCTTTTTCATATTCATCATCGTCTTCAGTTGGTGCTGTATATTCACTTCCTTGCAAATAACTTTCACCTTCTAATGGAATTGGCAATGTAACATAATCACAATCCGAATCCATTGTATCGCTAATTGTTTTACGTGATGGATAAGTTCCTCGACCAACAATTAAGTCTGTAAGTTCTTCAGCAGTTAATGGATTGTGTTTTTTATCTGTTGGATCACTTCCATCACCTCTAAATGATCCAGCAGCACTAATATTTGAATCTGATCGCATTCTAAATCGACCATCTTCACTATCTAATCTCTGACGAAAATCACCATCGACTGAATCGATGTTTATATTGACAACAAGCTTGTCACCCATTTCACTATTTGGATGAAAACTTCCATAATGTGAACTCTCATGAGATTCTGATTCAGCTATTTCTGAAGATTCTCCAGTCATTTCACTACTATTCATCGTGTAAACACCACTTGTTTCAGTTGGTGCAGGATTATCAAGTGTATAAACTCCAGAAATTGTTTCTTCATCATCATTTTGTGTGTCTGTTGTGCCATAGTGATGATTTTCATTGTTTGTGATCTCACTGACTGCTGAATTTTGTGCTGTATGACTAAATCCTAATTCTAAGCTACTACAAGTTGATGATTGTCTGCGTTCACTACTACGATTGCTTCCATTAAATTGTGACTGTTGTGAATTGACAACAACAACTGTGCTGCATGTTGATGAACATTGTGAGCCAACATTATGCTGTGATGAAGGCGAAACATCACAATCTTTCTCGCTTGTTCTTTCCTTTAATGTTTCAGTTCCTTCACTACTTGTTGAGCGAGTATTTGAACGAATTGAAAGTGCTGCAAATGTGTCACCAATATCTTTAAGCGAAACTTGTCCAACTGAAGATGTCTGACGTGAAACACTTGGACAATCGAGCAAGTGAGCGAGTGCAAGACTCTCAGTTGATGGCGCCGCAATAGGAGGAGTATTGATAAGAATTTCTAGCTCATCTTCAGAATGCACGCGATCACTGACAATTCCTGATGTTGTATTACTGCTCGTGCTCGATATGACCGAAATCCTCTGATCATTTTTACTCTTATATTGCATGTTGAGTGCACGCGAGTATAGATAGCATGCGTGTATGCAATTACTTTCCTCCTCCTCTCGTTTCATCGCTTCCGTTAGACGTGGAGCAATTTTCATTGAAAATTGATGAGTCTCTCGACAAAGTGCTAGCAGCATCTTGTTTTTATCATCATTGGCCGAATATAAGGTGATTTTATTCTCACCTGAACGCAACTCAAATTTTTTACGATCAAAACTGAGTTTGCTGATTGATGGCCAGAGGAAGGTTACAGGTGGCGACGTTTCATTAACTATCTTTAGACCTTTAGCGTATATAATTAACATTACTGAACCAACACCATTTTCATTTTTGTTGCTTTTCATTCTAAAAATATGAGCGTTTATGGCCTCATGAAGTCCACATGCTTCGCGTATAAAGTGCGTTTCTGCATCGGCACGTGACATTCCACGATTTTCTCTATGGCAAGAATGCAATGCTGAGATGCCCCACGTGGTACGTAGCGTTGTTGGAATGTAATCATCAGCTCGAAAATAATCGTTCGATGAGCTTGCTGTTGATGATGTTGAACCGACTGTTGCTGGATCATCGGGACAATCACCCAAGTCAGCTTGTAGTGCTAGACCTCCGAGCAATAGCAATGACTGGTCCGGACAGTCCTTTGGAATTTCTCGATTCACTGCATTTGTTTTAAGTTGTAAATAATAATGGTGCCGTGTAATT
Organism: Polypedilum pembai; assembly: GCA_014622435.1. Taxonomy (NCBI): domain Eukaryota; kingdom Metazoa; phylum Arthropoda; class Insecta; order Diptera; family Chironomidae; genus Polypedilum; species Polypedilum pembai. Next base: position 4,435 of record JACWBX010001064.1, read on the forward strand.
TCATCTCGCAACATGAGCGGACTTTCAATATAAAATTGTACGCGGAAGTGAAATTCTAAGAGAGGTTTGCCATTCGCATCGAGGCCCTAAATTAAAGAAAATTTTTTTAATTAATAACGGATTTTTTAAAATTTAAATTTTTAGTACATTTTAAAACATGAATTTTAGAACTTACATGAGTGTGCGATGATCGCCAACTCTTTGGGCCATATTTTGATAGTTTGGATTCGGGATCTGCGAATAGATACTCCCCATCTGAAAATAACAAAGAAAAATTTATTTTAATAAAAACTCTATGCGTATTTAACAGACATGAGACAGCAATGGGCGTAAAACGACAACTATAAGTGTTGTGATGTTAAATTTATAGGAATGCAATTATATATTTATCTTCATCATCTCTTACTGTGTAGTATAATAAATTTAATGCAACAGCAGCAGCAACAGCCACTCGTTATGGCAATAATGACAAATTTATTTTTATGATGATTATCAGTATCGATATATATCGCATCGTTGCAGTAGCGCCATGCTTAATAAACCTACATTCTTGACGTCCGGTCATGAGACATTCCAGTTAGTAGTGCTCGCAATAAATGATGATGCATCTGCACTTTAAACTGGAAATTAATTAAAGACTTTCTTTGTTGCATCCTCCATCACTTAAATTGTCACTCTTTGACTTCTTCTTCTTCTTTCACATATCTGAATGAATATTCGCGCGCAAATGAAAGAAGAGAATCTTGTTTTTGTATACAAATCATGTACATGCACATAACAAATGAAATAAATTCCACAAACAACCAACGCAAAATCGTGTTTAAAGCAAAGCAACAATGTTGCATTAATTCATTCTTCTTCTCACACCCGTGAGTTATTTGCCGCACTTTAAAGCTCTATAAATTTAAAATGGGAACTCTTATGGTAGAATCATGTAAATAATCGTCTTAACAACAATAATATGATCATCGATATATTGTTTATGAAATGGACAAGGCAAGCTTAATCCATTTTAATATAAATAGCTGCTGTTTCTGCTGCGTGTAGTAATTTTTTTCAAAGAGCGTTTGTGTGTAAGATGTAAAATAATTATTTTATCGTAATGCGATTAGTCGCGAAAGATATCATTATGTGTCGTCGTCTACTCACTGAACTGTATGTATGTCGCCTTATACTGAATTACATTCTTTTTTTTCTTTTGTCCGCTTTCCTCGTTTTGCTTTCAATGATCTGCTTTACATTCCACTCCTTTTCAACATTGTAGCATGATGTCAGCATGTTATTTACATTTTTCACTGCATCAGGTTCTTATCTTTACATATATGCATTTATTTTAAACCTTTTTTCGTGTAAAGAGGGCTTACATGCCTACATATTTTATTTTGGGAATAATTTCTATTCATACAATGTTGCAAGCAATATATTTTCACCAATCAAAACAAATTACTTGTTTACATTAAAATTTTTACTTTCAATATTTTCTTAAAATTTCATCATTTTGGCTCTTAATGTGTATTCAGAAGGATTCTTTAATGTCATATTAAAGTAATCCTAGTAGTATAAAAGCTGAGAAATTTGTATAAAATTCAGTTTTGTTAACATTTGCTTTCAAAATTTTTGTTTACAAAGGATGACGAAAAATAACGAAGTTTGAAAATTCTTCGTTAAAATTATCTTCCCCTTAGCCAAGGGCAAATTTACATTCGGCAAATCAAAACAAATTTTGTTTACATTAGTAAGCAAAAATTTTATAATTCTTAAAAACTTATTTAATAGCTTCTTATAGTTTGTTCAAATGCTTGTTTTAGTTTCTTTCTATCATAAATAACAAGATACAATAGTTCTGTATTAGAAATTCTTTTTAATTAAGCGATTTTTCAAAGATTAATTTCAATAGAAAATCTTTGTTTGTATTAGTAAATTTGAAAATTTTGACCGATAAATTTAAAACTTTTATTAAGAATTTTATCAGAAAATGTTTCAAATTTTGATCAATGATTAAAATTGATTTTATATAAAGAAAAAAGGTAAAGTACATATATTTAAAAAAGCAAATACAAGCAGCATAAATAAAAAGTAATCGGTGGCAAAGCTGTCAACAAAACCGAAAGAGGATAAAAAGCAAGGAAATAAGAAGATCGAAATAAACACGAGAAACAACTATCGAAAATAAAAATACATCGGTTAATTTATGTTATCATGATACACATACTTTTCTCTCCCTCTTTCACTCTGTATTTAGCAACATTGTTGCAAGTTCAAGCTCTCATTTTTTTCTCTGGAATGCATGGAGTGCAATGTATTGTTGTTGCCTTAAATTAATAATGCGTGTCGATGATGGCAATAAATTTAATTTTTTTTTTGTTGTTGTCTTCGAGGTTGTCCACACAGATAAATTTCTTTTTTTCTTTTTCGAGGGCATGAATTTTTGAGTTATGTCAAAAGCAAAGCAAGTCTCAGTTTAAAATAATCCAAAACGCCAACACACAAACATTGTAGTTATCCAATTGCGAACAGTTTGAATGAAAAATTGGTGAGTCGTATTGAAAATTTATTGAGCACATTTTTTTTCCATGACTGCATTCCATTTGGTATATTTTTTTTTGCATTTATGTACACACTTTTATTCTTTTCGCGCGACTGAATATAAGTACAATAACTGCAACGGCAGTCGTTTATTTTAATGGTACGAAAAATTTATCATAACACTGAAAACGTGTTTCATGTACTGTTCTGAATGCTTGCTTGTTGCTACAACAACAACATAGTTGTGATTGGCATTTTTCTTTCTTTCTCTCTCTCTCGTTGCCAACAACAACAATAATAATAAATGCATATAAGTGATTTAGCAAGAAGAAGGAGGAAGAAAAGAATAGGGTAAAAATTGGAATTTATGATGCGAATATGCATTAATAATCGCATAAGAGAGTCTCCATCCATTGAAGTAAGTACAACAAAATAACCTTCAGGGTCCACGTTGGAATTTACATTCTTATTCTCTCGCTCTCATGTGTTCATTGGAATGCGTTTAAATAGCTAAATGGACTTTTAAGTACGCGCCTATAGTGGTAAATAAAGTTGATTATGCTGTCGCCTGTACACATCTATCTTACAACACGCAAAGGTCATCTAACTTTTACATTTCTGCTACAACATTTATCACCATCAATTGCAGCAGCAGTAACGCTAACACTGATGAGATTGAGTCAATTAATTGACCACTTAATGGTAGGATTAGAAAAAATTTAATTAATTTGCGTTTTGTAAGAAAGAAATTTCATGCAGAGAGTGAATAAACGCAATTTAAGTGAGCAAAAACAAACTGTTATATCTGCTAAGAAGTAAAAAGAAAAACAAGAAACAATATTCAAATATATTTAAATCACTAAAGAAAGAGAGAAAGAAATTTTTCAAAAAAAAAATGTAAATTTTAATGGCCCAAACATATTCAATTCCCAATGAGAGAGAAAGAAAGATATGTCAAAAAATTTATGGCAAAAAATGAATCGTAAATTATTGAATGCCAATACCAATCTGGCAGCTAAAGAAAATTTTTAAAAAGAAACAAATTGAGATCGCATTTGACTTTTATGGCATTTGCACATTTTGGGCCTATTCGAACACATCAACATAAGTATATGCACATAAAGCAAAGAGCTATGATAATTTAAAAAATATTTATGTAAATATGATGATTTATGAGCTATATTGATGCGTTTTTCATGAATTCTTTAAACTGAACAGTAGCAAATTTATGGAAAAATTCAAGCAGTGAGAAAGCTAAGTCATTGATTATGTTGAAAGAACTGTTTTAAAATTGAATTTTAAGAAGAAGATAAATTGCCTATGAAATAAGAAATTTAAAATGATGTTTGAATGCTTAAAGGAAGAATAATTTTTCGTTTTAGGTGAATTTTCTCTTTAAAATTGAAAATTTATTCGCAATAGTTTTGTAACGAATTTTATTTTGAAGAATTCAAATTTGAACTTGATCTTGAACTTCATTAAAATTTTGAACTTTTAATTTGTTATGATCTTGTAAATATTCGATTTGAATTTAGAATAAATTGAAAATTTTTAAAAATTCTTTCATTTTAAAATTTTCTGATTGAAATTAAAAATTCATTAGCTAGGAATAGTTTTGTAACGAATTTTAAGTTTTTAAAATTCCAAATTTGATCTTGATCTTGTAATTTATTTTGAACTTAATATTGAACAATTATGATCTTATGATCTGAAATAAATGAACTAAAATTGAAGAACAATTTATAAATTTTTAAAGAATTCTTTCATTTTACAAATATAAATCATTTAAATACTCTTGAAAAGATTTAATGAAGACTTTTAAGAAAAATTTTCATTTCAAATTGTAAAATTTTGGTTCCTTTTTTACCACATTTCTCTTATTGTTATGTGTACGAGTGTCGACTCATTGAAAGAAGAAAAGAGCGATAGCGAGCAAGACGAAAAAAAAAATTAAAGCGAATGAGGCAAGAGGCAGTAAAGAAAAGACATATATAAAAGCATAGTATATGGAATGAGAGAGAGAAAGACGCGTGTTTGTAATTCAGGTAGCTAAAAATGATTTTTATACATCACAAGCGACTTCACATATATAAGCAGAGAATCGAGAGACGAGAGAGAAAAAGAAATGAGAAAAAATCTTATGCGAGGCGATTTTATTGCCTTCTTATATACGACATAAAGACAGAGTGGAATGTTGGTAAATAACCATGTGGAGTGAGTGCCATATAAAATCATCTTTATGGATGAAACTGTGCGCGAACACGTTAAAAGAGTAAAATAATCATTTTTATTTTTCTCTCTTCTTCTTCTTCTTCATTCGTTTACGTTTGGCTTGGACATCAAATTGAAAATGATTAACTTTCGAGTGAGCCAAAGAACGTGGGCTGATGATGATGATGATGGTGATGCGAAATTTTTTCTCTTTAGAGCTGTCTTTATGTTATTCAAATAATTGATGATAAGAGGATTCCTTTTTTTTCTTCTCTCTTTCTTCTGTAATCAAATTTAGAGTTGCGCCATTTTGACCATTTTTTCAAACGAGGTGAAACGCGAGAAGAGTTTTTTTTATATTTATGCTTATGATGTGAAGATTATTGAGGCATTTTACGATTAAAGTTGTTTCTCTTTTCATTAAAATGATTTTTATCATTTCATCTTCTTCTGCTTGCTCTCGCAATGGTCGCTCGCCTTTTTTTCGGGAATTAATTATTAAAAATAAAAGAGCTCTTTGACGACTGGTTTTTTTTTTCATTATAAGCTTTCTTCATTGCATGTATTCAAATTCTTTTAGTGTTTTTAATTTTTTCAATCAAGCAAGAGAAGAAAAAGATTTTTATGACTGTATGAGCGATAAACCTGATATATCATTCCTGTTTTTTTCTATTTATAGTCTCATTGCTATTTTTAGCCAAATTTCTTACCTATTAGAACTGCCAAACCGAACAGTTCGGTGTCCAGCATTCCTTGCTTTGAGAAATGATGACATGTTTGTGCATAAACTTCTCGTACACGACTTTTTGCTTCGACTAGGAAGTATAGAGTGCGTGATTGTGGCGTTCCGAATAGTCTGTAAAATAAGATAAAAATTAGTTGAAAGTTTTCTTAATTTGATTTGCAAAAAAACAACTCACTTTAATGCCAGAAAGCGTGCATTTGCTGGAAGCGGAGGTAATGGTAATGGCGGTCTTGATGGTGGAGCGCAAACCTCTAGGGGTGCGCTGACGGTACAAAAAGCTCGCATACTGCATGATTACAATCTGCAATTACTTGGTTGAATTTGCATTTCCTAAATAAGAACAAAAAAATTTCATTAATAATCAAAAATTAGCACAAAAAAGATTTAACTGTAAAATTCATCGCAAAAGTTTTTTAATTGGCACAATGAAATGAGAATAATAGCCGGAGAAAAAATGTCAATAATAATTGTAGAGAAACAGCAATTATAGTACGTGCAGTCATTGCAAGAATTTTTTTTTTTTTCATTGCATGAGGAGAAAAAAATTTTTTAATTGAGATAAAGTTTGTGTCTAATAAAACATAGTTATGAATTCTAAAAAACCAAAAATATTACAGAGTTGACTGGTCCAAAATCTACTTTTTTGGTAATTGGCTACACTTTTTTATATGGAAAAGGCCAATGGCTACAGTAACTAAAAGTTGATTCTACTTTTACAACTTTTCTTTATTAGACTCATAGAACTTTTTGAATGGTCTCTAAAATGCTTTCGAAATGCATTCTAAAACTTAAGGTCTTTTATGATTGTTTGGTTTAAATGTTTTGTAGTATTACAGCTAAGTATAGATTAGTGTTTTTCCATTTCACGGGAATGGGAACAGGAACAGAAAATCCTGATTGGAAACACACAGTCAATAGAGAAACTCAAGCGACTTCATTGGTAGCAATAAAATCTTTGTTTGAAAGTCGCTAATAGCAGTTACTGGCTTCTTTGCAAACATGTAAAAAAGACTTACAGCCAACATTATTATGTGACTGATAGCAGGGGTTGAAATTAAAACACAATAGGCCTTATAGGTCTACTTAGTCTGTGAGCTACCGTCTTGCCTCGTTTATAAGGACCGACCTTATATTCGTACAAGGTCAATTTTTTTAAAATTCAACTTATACTTTATCAAAACAAAACTAAGCAAAAACGCCCTTATTTTCAAATATAAGAGCTGACTCTTTAGTCTACTTAGCTTGTGAGCTAGCAATAGTCCAGAAATTAAATCCATGCTTTATTAGCACAAACTTTATACCAGTTATAAAACTTTTTTCTCTGTACAGCTAATATTTGTGATGTACATGTGAAATGACAGAATGAGCATGTAAGTATTCACAAATGAATGAACAACAAGAAATCAAGACGATGATATTAGATTCAATGACATCAATATATTCAAATTATCATTCTCTCTCTAAATCGTCAATAAATAGCCATTAAAGTGTATAATTAATTGGTAATTTGAGCCTGACACAAACTGATGTAGTGCACTTGATATATTAGCAATTCAAGTGGATAATTGTAATCCTTGAGACATGAAGTTATTGTTGTTATTCATCATAATATTATTATACATTGCAGTTTAGGTAATTAATGGCTATTGC
>JACWBX010001069.1:0-92596 GCA_014622435.1 Polypedilum pembai
CAGCTTATACATTCACTTTGGCTGGCTGGCTGGCTGCGGCCCGGGTGAGGCGCGAGATCTCGAAAACTATAATAGCTAGAGACTTACGGTTTTTTGTATTAGATTTGTGCTATCGAGTTACTGGCTTATCGCTTTATTAGAAAGCTCTCACTTATTGCATTATTCGGGAAATTGCAAATTAAAATTTCCATATTAAAATTTGTAAACAAAAATTTTTTGCGACTACGCGAAATTTTTTCGCGCCTTTTTTAAATTTCAAGTTTCGTTTAACCGTTATTTTTACGCAAATAAAATCTGCTTTTAAAGAATGAATTTAAAAATCTAAATCAATTTAAATCATTGTAAAACTTATATAATGCAAGATTAACACCAATGTTGTTGCACAGGCGGCCTAGATTGCCTGTTATAATATTTACAGAAAATTCTGCTTTGAAAACTGTAGATGGCGTTTCAAAAACGATTTAGGCGCCATCTACAATTTTTACAGCGGAGTTTTTTGTAAATATTATTACAGGCAATCTAGGCCGCCTGTGTAACAACACTGATTAATATATTGAATTTTCATATTTACAATGTTTGTACATGCAAAGTTGATTTCGATGGAAATTTTCTCATAAAATTGAATATAGTTAAACCATTAAAGTTACAGCTTCTGAAAACCTACTTCAACTTGATACACTAACAGAAATCCTGATTGTTGTAATCAAATTAAAAAGCTGACAGCTAAATATGTAGCTTTGCAACTCAATTTTGTTTTTAAGGTAAAGCTTCTGTTTCTAAAAACGAATTAGCTAACTTTGTCATTTGTAACAAACACTGATCTGGGCGCCAAAAATGCGCTAAAGTACACCAATCCGCAATTGAGTACTTTCACCAATTTTTAAAAACAAATTTAAATAAAAACAGAATTTTTATCAAATTGTAATTAATTGTCGAAATTGCGTCCTTTGATTCTTAATATACCTTTCAATCCTTAAAAACATGCTTAAATCTCGTGATTCTTTATTAAATTGTTGCCAAGGATCAGCAGCAGCAGCAGTACAGTAATTAAAACCAGATAAACTACGAAAATTGTAATAAAACTGCGACATCGCTCGCCTTTACAAAATGAATTATTTAATTTAAATTTAAAGCCATATTTCATTTCGGGGCTATAGTAACGACGACATGTTAATAACTTCTATATTCAAATTAGCATCGAAAAAAGAGACCGTACCGTAGGGAATTATTAACAAACTTACTTGCTAAACTAGTTCGAGAAATTGCTTGCCGCTGTCTGCATTGTGTCACTCAATCGTTTTGTAATTAATTCTTTCTGTTCTCTTCCTCCCGAAAAAAATTAACAAAATATAAAGAAAAAAACATTTATTTGATTGATTAATTTTTCATTTCAATTTGCAGATATCATGTATATTTCAAGCTAGTCTATTGCCATTGAAACACAATACAATTAATAAAAATACTAATTATGATGATTTCAAATCGTATTACTATCCATCGGCACAGCAACGTGCAAATGATGTGCACGATTCGATTGTCGACGATAATGATTCAATAGTAATAAAGACAGAAATGATGGAATTGTCTGCAAGCAATTACTACTCACCTCATCAGCAGCAACAGCAGCCGCAACAAAATGATGACGACGAATACTCTGATTATGCAGCGGGCGTGAGTGCAATGTCGCCTGAGAATTTTGAATCTGCAAAGATCAAGCCAAATGATAATAACAAGAAAATTAACATTACAACTGAAATGATGATTCTAGAAGTGAGTGATAATAAACCAAATTTAACTTTGCTACAGCCACAACAAGTGCCAATCGATATAAGCACAAATAATAGCAGTAATAGTAAATTTTCAAAACTATTGTTCTCTTCACCGTCTGCAACTGTGACATCGAATGGCCCATCGGTAAGTCACGATTTTATTTTTTTTTCCTTGCTAATTTAATTATTACGTAAGCCATTATAATTTGCATTCACAAATACGCTCTTTTTATGTGTTTCAGGGACCTTTTAAGGCTATCATTTGCCATGACTGTGAAAATTCTGGAGGAGTCAATGCCGGACACTCAGTGTCATTTAGCGCCATTAAAAGTTGGAATGTTGGCAGCAGCTCGAATGTTGCACAAAAATCAAGTTTTAATGAGTCGTTAGTGAAACAAAATCATCAAGATTTCAATGTATCGGGTGCAGTCGAGCATACGTCAGAGAAATACTTTGACGCAGTTATTAATAGCAACAATAATAAAGATTCTGACTCGTCGATAAATCAAAATATTCCGATCGAGAATCAAGGAAATGCTTATAAAGCAGAGATTGTAACTGTAAACGTGGATAGTGGACAGCAGAAGCCTCCATCATTAAGTAAGGATTGGAATTATTCACTGTTGACTGTGAGAAATGAGAATATTAAAGTTAATAACCCAATAATGTTGTCGACGACGACAACTGAGGCTCCGATTGCTCATAAGAAACCTATTTTCAATGATTTATTGAAAGTGCCTTACGATGTGCTAAATCAACCGTTGACTGAAGCTCCACCATCATCTTCTTCTTCGTCATCATCCACAGGAGATGGAATAGTAGTTGCTGCAGTAGAGGAAACAGCAGCAATTAAGCAAACTCAAATACACATTAATCATCAGCAAAAGTTTAACGACACAATAACAAATTATCAGCATTTTCAGCAATTTATCCAGAAGAGTCCAACTGCAAATCACTATCAATCAACTCCAATGCCGGAGCAAAACTACGAAGTAGACGAGGCAGTTTCACTTATGACAAATGGACGCGCACATGGAGTTCAATTGACTACGCCAAAAGTCAACTCTCACGTTGTCATAAGCGAGGAGAAGAATGAAAATCATCACCGCATTCCATTGCAGCAGCATCAACCATCGCAAAGTCCACTGCATGTTACACATCATGATCAAGATGCTAAATTTGGTGTGGTATTTGAAGGAAGAGATTTTCGAAAATATAAAGTCGAAGAGAAAACAGCTGATGGTTTTATAGTTGGGTACGTACACTCTACTATAAATTATATCGCATTCATTTTTTATTGTTATTGCTCGATGTTTATACATATGTAATTTATCACTTTTGTTCGCACTATTAATTACCTTCTTCTCTTCCTTTTTTCTTTCTCTCTCTTTCTAGCGAATATGGATATCTAAGTAATACAGATGGAAGTCCAATATTTGGTGTACGTTATACTGCCGATTCCAACATCAATCCACAACTTATTTATGATGCATTGCTCAAATTTTTAAAACTTTAAATCAAGTCTTTATTTTATATTTTAATTATTGTGATATTTTTACCTACTTTTTGCAAAATGATATGAGAAGTTCGTAAGAAAAGCTCGAAAATGATGTGTTTGAAAATTTAAAAACTATAAGCTATTAGTATTTAATATTTGAATATTTATTATGCTATCTTTTTTAAGCTATTGTGATGTGTAAAAATTTATAAGATGAACAAGTGAATGATTTACCATCATCATTTTGAAATTATCCTTATTTTCTAGTTTATTCATCTTTTTATTATTTAAAGCATCTCAATGTCTAATATTTGCTACATTATTTTAAATTTCTGAAAGTTATTTTGAGCTTTTATACGACTCCATGGATGTCAAAGTCTAAAAATTTTAAAAATGTATAACTTAATTATAAAAAGATTTTATGTTGCATTTAGTTTGGAATTTGATAGTTGTGTACAGTATATCTTTTTGATTATTTACTATTGTAAATATCAAGCAACATCTTTTTTCAAAAAAACAGTAAGAAGCAGAATCATAAAATAATTTTTTTTTATTGTTAATGCAAATTTTATTATAACTGGACTGTCTGTTGAGAAATAAAGAGCGAGAGAGAGAGAGTGAGAAAGAGAAAGAAAAAATTTCTAAACGCTATAAAATTCACGTATGTTATATGACATCATTGCTTCACACTCTAAATAGTTTCAGGAATAGCATTATTTATTGATGTGATCCATTGAACAAATTAAAATAATATGTGTATAATATTTAAGGTAAGGGGAGGAATTGAAACGAGTTTTTCTTTGCATTACGTGTAATAATAGATGAAAAAGTGCATAATCATGCAAACTTGAACGACCTTAAAGAAAAACGCGAATAGAATGAGGTAAGTAAACAAATCAGCGACATCAGCAATAAGACACTTGAAACAAGGCGAAATATCATAAAAAAAGGAAAATAGAGTTTTCATGAACTATTTAAATTTGCAAAGTAGAATGAGAAGAGAGAATATTTTTATAATTTTATTACTGCTGTTGTATGTATACAAGCACTAGCTACCCAGCAAACTCAAGGACTTCTGGTTTCATGTAAAGAAACTTTCAAGATCAATTTTGAAAAAGAGTAAGTAAAGTTGTGAGTTGTGCAAGTCTTAATAAAATGCTTAACATTCCAGCTCACAAACAAATCAAAGTGAGATAAAAAAATCTTTTCCTGACGACAGCAGCAAAAAATCTCATTAATGATACCATACTTGCTCTATGTATGTATGTTTTTGTTTCATGCACTCATTGTTATTATTTTAATGAACTTGATTTTGTTGATCACACAGATCTGCTTACTTATTAAATTCCTTTCAAGATGTAGAGCATATCAAAATGGAAATATGCATGAGCAGTTTAATTGGTTGATACTCTTTTTTTGGTCGAATGGTCATATTTTGCTTTACATCTTCAGAAACAAAAATTACTTAGAAAATGTAAATAAAGTAGTCTTCTTAATTTTCTATATATGCGTATGATTGAGTGACCAAATTTTTTTCAGCGCATTTTCCTCAGTGAAAAAAGGCGCTATTGTCCGCACTTTGTCTGTCTGTTTCCTTAATTAGTTTATACCAGAACGGTTTTTCGTCAAAATTTTTTACATTTATCTATTGCTGCCGACCATGAGACCTGTATAACGGAAAATCTTTCCGAAACTCCATGTCGTTCACGAGTTATTGCAAAAATTTTGATAAAATTTGAAAAAAAAAAATTATTTTTGCGTCAAATTTTTTTCACCAAAATTTTTCTCACCACAAAAATTTTTTTACCATTCAACTTTTCAAAAAATCTTTTTCAAGTAAAATTGCTGTGTAATGCATTCTGGTGTCAATTTTACTCTTAATTCTTTTTTTATGAAATTCACTGAAAAGTTTTTTAATATTATTATTACAATATAGATTATGTTAAATTTCAAATAGATGAAATATTGAACAAAACCAGGGGGAAATCAGCTCTGACGAAAGAAATTTTTTTATTCGTTTTTCTTTCGCTACTTTTCGTCATTTCGTTTTTTTCGTTATTTTCGTCATTTTTTCGTCATTTTTGTCATTGTTTATAAACAAAAATTTTGTAAAGAAAATTGAATTTAAACGAGTATCCCAGTACTTATACCACTTAGATTATATCAATACAACACTAAAGATTGTTCTGAATACATTAGAAGAGTCAAAATGTTGAAATTGCAAAGAAAATCTGAACAATTTTTTTAGCAGTTTTTCGCTATTTTTTCTTCATTGTTTGTAAACAAACAAAATTTTCGATGCAAAAATTTTTGTCAATTTTCAAGCTTCTATTGTAGTAGAAACGTTTCAGCAATGTTTATAATTGATATTTTTAGTATGAAATAAAAGAGAAATTCTAAATTTTAGAGAATATTTTTTGCATCATTCGCTCGTTTGCTTCTTTTCATCATTTTTTGCTTCTTTTCGTTTCTTTCGTTATTTTAGTTTTCTTTCGTTTTTTTGCATCTTTCGTTGAAGCTGTTTTCCCCCTGAACAAAACACTAATTTGCACCGGAAAATGCGCTATTAACACGTCACTGACGGTTAATATTACTGATTTTTTTTATTTTAGATGATATTTCTCATTTCTTGCAACAGTTGATGTTTCACAAAAACATCAAACTAAATGCATTCAACCTGCATTTACGTGCTTGCTCGCATTGGACGACATTTGATAATTGCATCAATTTCGCCTTACTTAAATTTATTTTATGAAAAATGATATCATTTCATACCAGTTCAGGTACACATTAAAATGGTAAGTAATAAAGAAATTTTGCTTCATATATGTGAGAGCGAAATTACGTTGAAAATTTTTTCATATATATTTGAAAAAAGTGCCGTTGAGCAATTTGAACTGCTTTTACTGCAACAGCTACAAAGCATGTGTACCTAAACACTTGAAAATGTGTAGACAACTTTAATATCTAACTCTCCATACATGCAATGTAAATATATTTTTTATATGCGATATATGAAGTCATAGGCAGACACAACACACTAACTTGTAAGCTAGCGAATACGTTTTAAAAGCAACAAGAGAAAAAATTTTAAGCAATTGCAAAACTTTATAAAACTCGCGAGACCGAGCTGAAAAAGCTTAATCTTACTTTTGGTTTAATGCTAGTCAGTCGTTACTCTGCCTCGTAAGCTTGCAGACGATTAAAAAATAGTCTTGTAAATTTCTGGTGGTGTAGAACAATTTGACAATTGAAGTGAAGAAAAAATCATAAAATATGTTGAAATTATCGGTAAGATTACTAAAATATTTTCAGTGGTATTGTGACATCTATAATGAGTGAGAAAAATGTTTATGAAGAGAACGAATGAAACATAAAAGATCAAAAATGTTGAGTAAAAAATGTGTCCAGTGAATCGGAAAATTAATGTGAAATTTGTTTCTTTGTTCGCTAGTTTGCTGTGCTCTTCTGTGTGGCATGTTCTTGCTATGCTCAAAAACAAAACACCACACCAGTGCCAATTCTTAAGCAGATAAATCGTCACAATGAAGATGGCTCATATAGTTATGGATATGAAGCCGCTGATGGAAGCTTCAAAATTGAAACAAAATCAGCAAATGGTGAAGTTAAGGGAAAATATGGGTAAAAAGTTCAAAAAAGATTTTACAAACTTTTGTGTATTTATTAATTGATGCATGTAGGTATATTGATGCTGATGGAAATTTAAGAGAAATTTCATATGGCGCTGACAAAAATGGATTCTCTCCTGAAGGAACAGACATCAATGTTCCACCCCCAACAATTCACAATGACCGCGATTCACTTTACCCAAGTCTAAGAGACGGTGAAATCGACGACGGTCAATACCGTGAAGATCCTGCAATCTACCAAGATCCAAAATACAACTCAAAGCCAAGTAGCAAGGCTGCAGCTCAATTTACACGTTTCAATCAAGCACCAACTTCAAAGCCATTTGTCCCTGCTCAAAACTATCAATATCAATCTACACCTGCTCCACAGGCATATATTGAGCCACAAACACAAAAACCATTCTATCAAAGTCGCTTCCAGGCTCCACCAGCTCAAAATAACTATTATCAACCAGAGCCTCAGCCAAAACAATATTATCAGCCTCAGCCACAAAACTATTACAGACCAAGCTACAATAACAACAACTACTATCGTCCAGTACCTCAGACACCACACGATATTTTCCAAGGACATCCAGCAACAAATTTCGACATTAATACAGGATCATATACTGTGAATTACGTCGGCTAAACTTGTTCAAGCGAGATCGTGAATTTACATATATGTTAATTGTTAGTTAGCTGAGACTTTAAGGAAATTGAAATATCTCAATTAAATCGACACACTGCCAAATAATAATTTTTATTAATATCCTTTTTTATCTTGCTTATTCTGTGCATCATTTTATCTCATCTTTAATTTATCTTTCTCTTTATTTTATTACAATTTAAATTTTACTTCTTTCTTTAAAAAATCGTATCAATGTCACTTATTCACTGCCATACTTACTGAAATTGAACTGATTTTATTTTTTAAAAAGAAATATATACCTGTATAAATGTTTTTATTATGTTTTCACAAATAGAATACCAATAAATAATGCAATTTAAGTTGATTAAGCAAGTGCTTTTTTCCGCCTTTGACGACATAGCACATGTATATGTATTAACGAATTCCTAACGATTATTTGTGGCACAAACAATTAAACAATGTAGTAATGATCTATATTTAATTTTTCTCTATCTTTTCTTTCTTGCATGGTCATTTGTGTGTATTGTTTAGTAATTGTTGCTTTTAAGGGAATTGACCCCATAATAAATAAAAGCAAAATATTTTTATTGACGAAAAAATTGTTTTTGTATTTCGTTTTCATTCATTTAACATTTTTTTGCTGTTGTTGTTTCTTTTCTGTCTATATATCTCTCCGCTTCATGTTTCCGAGCGTTCGAACTTGAACTAATAATTTTCACTCTTATTTGAATTACATTGTACATGCTGTCTACCTATTTAATATGAAAGAATGCTGTATAGAGCGAGAGCAAAAGAGTGTAATTGCACAATTGTGCATAGGAATTACTGGTTTTCGCCTATATAATCTGTAACTACCCAAGTTTTATAATATATGCACATATGCTTTAATTTTTTGTGCATTTTTTAAGAGAGGTTGTAATTTTATGATGGTTTTATTCTTAAAGTTTACGGCTCATAAAACCTATAGGACATCATTTACCTACGCTTCACAGTAAAATTTATTAAACGTTAAACTCGTCATAAAATGCGCTACAGGTAACACTTCACAAAAATGTGTTTTTACTTTTTCTATAATATAGTATACCTGAATAATTTCTCATCATAAGCTTAAGAATAAAGAATGGTTAATTTTTTCTGCTTCATATATTTAATAAATATGAATAAAAGGCAATTTATTAGTATTATGAAAAAGTAAAGAATTTATTCAATAAATTTTGTTGTTGGTTGGTTTAGGTGTTAGCATAAAATTACAAATAATTGTGTATGTGTTTATATAATTGGCGCTAAAATTCTAAACAAACATATTCGTGAATAAAAAGTTTCTATAAAATTAAAAACATATTGACTCACTTGCATTTTTAGATAAGCATATAAAAAGATGAAGGCAAAAAACGCGAAAAAAATATGCAAAAAAATCTGTAACACAACTCGTTACCTAATCCTTTACTACTGTTTACTATATGTATTTTGTTTGAATTATAATTTTGTTTTGAATCAGAGCTTTTATCGAATATTACTTTTAATTTTTGTTTTCGCCTTATACGTACGAATGCAATTTTTTCATTCATTATTAAAATTACATAATTTTAAAGAGCCAAGAAGGTAGACTCCATCCAAAGTGGCATGTATGATTACTATATTATTACAAAGTAGTTGGCTAATTTCATTAATTGCATTGTTTATGGAAAAGCACTTTTCGACCAATATTATAAAATAATTAGCCTAGCACTCTCTCACTCCTACATGTACAATTAATGACAAATCTTTTTTCCTATACCATGATCGTGAAAAAGAAACAAGAGGCATTCATACAACAAAATAGAAGATTTAAATTATGTTGACCTAATTTATCCTATTGTTATTATACTTTAATATGCGTATATGTTTATCATATAAAAACAATAAAAATATGAATTTCAAAAATTGTCAAAGACATTAAGACAATGTAATAAAAATTTCAAAAGTCAGAAGTGTGTTCAAAAAAGAACATAAACGAAGAAATAAAGTAATTTAGTTACCACTTCTCCATGAAGTTGGATCATCCTTTGATCTATCTTGCTGTGGTCGATTATCTCTGCGATCATTTTTCTTGAACCCACCACCCCCTCGACGGTCATCTCGTCTGTCATCACTTCTACGCCAACCACCTCCGGACGAATTTTCCTTTGATTCTCCTTGTGTAGAACGCCATTCTTTTCTATCATCGCTTCTAGGCTTATCATCTCTATCTCTGCGCCATCCACCGCCGCCTGAACTGTCTTTACCAGAATCTTGTGCTGAACGCCATTCTTTTCTATCATCGCTCTTGGGCTTATCGTCTCTAGCAGTGCGCCACCTTTGTGGCTCTTTAGCGGCTTCTTTTGCTTCACCTTCATTAACAGTTCTAGAGCGCCAAATGTTTTCTTTTGGTGGTTCTTGTGGTCTAGAATCATTAGTACTTGCGGCACCTGGGCGACGCCAAGCATTACCTCCGTCTTGCGGTCTATCACGTTCTTTGTCACCACGGTCACGCTCTCTTTCTTTTTCTTTTCGCAATCTTTCTTTTTCTTCTAATTCTGCATCACGTTGTCTCTGAATTTCAGCGATTCTATTCAATCGTTCCATCTCAGCAGCACGCTCCTTTTCGCGTTGTTCACGTTGGATTCGTAATTTTTCTTCTTCAATTCGACGAATTTCCTCCAATTTACGTTGGCGTTCAGCTTCTTTTTCAGCCAACCATTTGTCACGACGTTCTTTTCTGCGTTCAATAACACGTTGTGCAAGACGTTTCTTCTTTTCAACTTCAAGCATCTCATTGAATTTGGCAATTTTCTCCAAATATAAAGATTTACGTTCAGCCTTTAATTGATCCATATATGCATCACGATCTGCATACATTCTCTTCAAACGTTCTTGTTGTTGCACAGCATTTTTGCGTTCAGCTATTGCATTTTCAATGCGATTCTTTTCTTGATTTTCCCAGAATATCTCTTCTTTAATTGCCATTTCTTTTAAATATTCCTTTATAAGAGGAACTTCTTCAATTCTTTTTGCACGTTCGTAATAGTCAATCTTCTTTTCTTGTGACTTTAGACGTGCTTGCAATTCTTTTCGTTCACGAATCAATGCATTTTGTTCTTCTTTTGCAATGTCTTCTGGGTCAACAGTTGTCCCCTTTTCTTCGATTAATTTGATAAGCTTTTGATTTTGTGTAGTTTGTTTAAGTTGATTAACTTTCTCTTGCATTTGTCTACTCTGAATTTGTTTCATTTCATTCTCTTGTCGTTTACGCTCACGTTCTTCTGCTTCTTGTTCCAAACGTTTTTGTTCAGCTAATTTTTGCTGTCTCTGAATTTCACCCTGACGACGGAACTCTTCTTCTTCACGTTCATTATTCATTCTTTCAATAAGCTCTTTTCTATCCTCAATGATTTTCTGACGAATGAGAATTTGACGATGTTCTTGTTCTTTCGTTTCATGATAGGCTGCAACAAGTTGAGCTTTAAGTGCTTCCCGCTCTGCCTTGTTATGATTAGGATTGATAGCTGCGATAGCACGATGCAAAACTACAGACATGTTAACAAGTTGTTGACGAACTTGTTCGGACGGCATTGATTGAAGAGTTGGTCCATCAGCGTGATCTTCTCGTTGACTTTCACTTAAATCAGTTCCAAAGAGCACCATACTTTGTTTGTGATCAATTGTTATTTGCATGTCATTATGACGAACACAATCGACGAGAATTCTCTCCAGTTTGAATTTATCAGCAAATTTAGCCAAATCAAGAAAACGAATGAACTCAATGGTTTGATAAACTTGAGATATTTGTCGCACCAAACGAACTAAAGTAACATCTTGAAGTGCTTCAGTATATTGAACAAAAAATCCACTCTTTTCCTCACTAATGAATTTAATTACGCCTTGAACATTACCGCAAAGCTTCAAAGGATTGTATTCGACTTCAAGCCATTTATAGAGGTTTTGGAATTCAGGCAATGCAAGTTGGAAAATATTTGCTCGAATCTGTAAAAATAATTGAATTAGAGAAAATATTCTTCAGTAAGAATTTTTTTTCTAGAAAACTTACAATATCTCTTAAAAGTGATTGACGTGATGGTGGCTGTGTAAGTCCTAACAAGACAGCAAGACGTTGAGCTTTTTCTAGAGGGCTTTTGTCAGTTTCAATAAATCGGTCATACTCAGGATGTGCAGATGGAAGTGGAATAGCCAAAGTTGCGACTAAAACATGAGAAGCCATACGCTGAAGCTCTTCTGGGGTTATTGTTTTTCTCAATTCTCGTGACAATTGGAATAAACGAAGTAAAGCAGCGGCATGGAATAAACGATTTTCTGCTTTCCAAAAGACCATTGCAAGTTTTTGATAGTAATTGGCCATAGTTTTAGGTTGAGGTGTTTTCTTTGACATTGTCATTAATCCATGAATATCTTCAATTGCTTTATATGCTTCTTGCCATAATTCCATTTGAATGGCACTATCAAGTTGATAAAGACGTGTGTCTAAATTTAATTGTTGAGTTTCTGGCTTAGATATGCTCACTTGAGTGCTTGGAGCTGATGGCTTTCCGATATCATCAAGATGTTTACGAAGTTTTTCACTAAGTTTTCGAAATTCCATTTTACGATTGTAGTTCAAACAAAACATAAAAGCTTTCTTTGCAATATCATGATACAAAATTTCACAATGTGTGTTTACACGAAGTAGCTCTAAGCACTGACAATAGCTTTCCCACAAAAATTTAACCCATGGAAGCAAGATAGTACGATCAGAGCGATCCTGAGCATCTTCTCCACAAACAGCTGACATAAGTAAAATACTTTCTGGTGTTGCCAAATTATCTAAATCGTCTATATCAAGAACAGCTTGTGACGACTTTTTACGAGCAGTTTCACAGCGTTCTTCCGCCAGCGTCAAATAGTAACGAATTACTTTCTCCAAGGATCCAACATTAACCTGTTTAAAAACAAACATATTGATGACGTTTTTGTGAGTGAAAACTAATTCGAAGAACTCACCATTTGAAACATATTACGATATTGAAAAAGTCCTTCTTTTGCAATATGACTCTTTTTAAGTTCGACACACAATTCGAGATATTTCATCATGATTGGTTCCATAATTGATTCAGACCAAGTGTACGAATACTTTTTGTTTCTAAAAACTTCTTGAAGAGTATCCAAAGCACGGGCCTCTTTCCCAACTTCAATAAATTCTGTAATACAAACATGTTTATTAGTGTATAAAATTTTGTTTTTCGAGACTTTTATATAAAAGAAAAATATGGGAGAAACAGAGAGGGTTATAGTAAGAGAGAAAGAAGACATGAAAAAAATCCTCGTGGCAACTCAAAATTTCATTCACCTTGTGCACGTTTCAATGCATTTTCTGGACGTTGTATATATCTCGCCATGTTGTATGCTTGTTTAATAATATTTTCCGAATATTTTTATTATTTACTTTTATGTATTTCACACTGAATTTCGATTAAAACTATCTTCGTTAATTTCGCTAACTTAAGCGACGCGAAAAAAGATAAGAAAGCAACGCTTCATACCTGAGTTTAAAAAATATGTGACGGTTATATTAAATATGGACGACAATTTTCAAGTAACTATTAATTACATTATTTTGCAATTATATTATGTGCTTAATTAACGTTTGAGAAAAAACTTTTGTTATCTTTTACTAGAATTTTAAGAGTTGAAAGATATGTGATAATTTTTAGAACGTTTAATTAATTTATTAACATGAAATTTTATATATCATTTAATAGCTCTATTGATAGGTCTGGAATAAATTTCTTTTATCATGAGATGATATAAGAATTATGATGTGAAACACGAAATGATAATAGGAAAATAATTTATACAGTTATACTACAGCATTTTCTCATTCACAAATAATTTTCTTCTCTGATGTTCTGCGAATACTTCACACTTCATTCAAAAATAGTGTAAATTTTTTGATGCGAGCATACTTTAGTGATGAGGCTCTGGATTTACTGGCAATTTATTCCCCCTTGGGGGAGCCATAATAAGAATTGTGTTTTGATGTAATTTTGGTCCAATCAATGGATTCATTTGTGCCATATAACAGCATAACCAGCTGTAAATTATATTTAAAAAAATATATTAAATTATTCTATTTACTGGATCTGCATAATTGTACTCACAATAACCAACAAGTCGCCCCCGTCAGGATAAGAACACACTGAACAATTCTGTAAAAGAAAAATTATTGAAATTAACAAAAGATAATGTAATTTTATATTTATTGCAAAATTTTACCCTCTGTTTGGTCCTTTTGGTGCAACAATCGGTAATACGATGCCAATAACACCGAAAATGGCTGTGAATATAATAAAAGGCCAAGCTCCCATCTTTAATTCAACTAAAATTTAATTTTTAGACTACCACAAAAACTATTGATTTTTATTAATTTTGCATCAATCACATGACGTGAGGCAACAAAATGACGCTGAAAAAGTAAGACTGTGAAATGGAAATTTTATGATTACAACGCATTTTATAGTGTAATATATATGAAAATACAATTTCCTATAAGCCAACAAAACTTAAAGATATGACATAAAAATGCTAAATGATATTCTTCAATTATGCACATATGTATGTAACACAAATATTTTTAGTAATATGACAAAATGATTTAATAAGTATACAATTATTGAATAAAACACTTTATAAGAGTTTCGCATCACTCTCTTACGTGCAAAGCATAGAACGGTTGGTAATCATTATGAAAATTAAAATGCCTATAATTCATTAACTAGCTTGTGTCTCTTAATAAATAGTGCAACAACGACTTTGGACAAGAGTTGGGACTCTGAAAATCATCGAATTTAGAAGAAAAGTTTGTGATATAGCAGTCTATAAATAGATAATATCACAAAAGGATATCAAGAATGACAACAAAACAAGATGATTTTCGTGAAACAATTAAAGTTGGTTCGAGGAAGAGCGAGGTAAGTTCTAGTTAGTAATTGCGTCATCATTTGCGTGAGACACGTATTTAACCTGTCCTCTCTTCATTATCTCTTTATAATTTCTAATTCAAGCTCGCTCTCATTCAAACAAAATATGTCATATCTCTTCTCTCTAAACTCTATCCGAATGTCAAGTTTGAAATTCGTAAGTGCTCAAATTATTCAATTACCGTACCCTCCAATTTAAATATATAATTCTTTCATTCAAGATACTATGACAACGCTTGGTGATCGTGTGCTTGGCGTCTCATTGCCAAAAATTGGAGAAAAGTCTCTTTTTACTAAAGACTTGGAAGATGCTCTTGAGCATGGTGGCGTTGATTTTGTAGTGCACTCTCTCAAAGATTTGCCCACTCAATTACCTTTTGGTATGACTGTAGGTGCAATTTTAGAAAGAGAAGATCCTCGAGATGCTTTGGTTTTGAATAATAAATTTATTGGAAAGAATTTGAAGACACTGCCGAAGGGGTCTCTCATCGGCACATCAAGTTTGAGACGATGCGCTCAACTTGCACGTAACTATAATCATCTCAAGATATGTGACATTCGTGGAAATTTGAATACTCGCTTGGCAAAATTAGATGCACCTCAATCGAAATTTGCGGGAATAATTCTAGCTCATGCTGGACTATGTCGAATGGGTTGGATGAAACGAGTTGATCAAGTGATTGAACCCGAAGATTTGCTCTATGCTGTTGGTCAAGGAGCTTTAGCTGTTGAGTGTCGTGCAAATGACACATTTGTTTTAGAAATTTTATCGAAACTTTGTGATATCAAAACTCAATGTCGAATTTTGGTTGAGAGAAGTTTTCTTAAGACTCTTGGTGGTGGATGCTCAGCTCCAGTTGCCATTAATTCTGTACTAAGTGAAATTCCAAATTCTGTTAATAAAGAATATGTGATGGATGTTGAAGGTGCTGTGTGGTCATTAAATGGCGATACTGAGATCAAAGATAAAATCTCTATTAATTTGGTTTTCAATGATGTTGATACAAAAGCAAGTGATGTTCCGAATAAGCGTCAAAAGATGAGTGAGGGAAATATTAGTCCTGAAGTGATTGATGAAAGTCCTTTCAAAGGAGACATTGAAGATCTTGTGAATATTCATGGAAAAGTTTGTCCATCGACTAAGAAAAATTGTACCGGTGATTGTGACTCAAAAAATAAGAAGAAATTCGATCTTTCGAAAATTCCAGTTGGACAAGATTTCATGGGTCAATGTCCCATTTTGAATACAGCTCAAAAAGTTTCCTTTTCAATTGATTGTGATCAAAAAGGTGACTCACCTTGCACTGCTTGTCCTTTTGCTCAGAAATCTCAAGAAGAAATTTCAAAGGAAGCCATCGAAAAATGCCCTTTCTTTCAACAGCAAAAAATTAATAAACCTGTTCAAATGATTGATTACGAAGAAAATGCTAAACATGATACCACTGAAAAGAAATCTCTGATTGCCGGCATGAAAGAGATTAAACTTTATTGCGGTCTTTTCTGTCATTCTGAAAGTACTCGTGGGTTGTTTGAAAAATGTGAAAATCTCGGGATTGAGTTAGCAAACAAATTGATTGGAGCCAATGCTTTGGAAGTGATGAAAATTGCTCAAGATGAAATTCATTCAAAAGCTTAGAATTTTTGCTTCATCATGATAAAAGTTATGTGACCTACCTCGTAATTACATTTTACAAAAAGAATTGTAAAGTTTAAATTGTGAATGAGCTACTTTGAACAATTTTTTAAATCTTTTTTGTTATATAATAAAATAAAATGACACTATGGGAAATCGAATTAAAAAAAAGGTGTTTAACTTTTGAGTCACAACATAATTTAATTTATTGAGACATTGGTATTTTTGTTTTAAGATTATGATCATGAAACCATGAAAAGTATAAGGATAGGAGTGAAAGGTGCTTTTTAGTTCATTTAACTAAATTTTTAATTTTTTTTATGCAGCAAAGTTGGTTCTAATGGACGAGTAGTAATGTGAGGCATTTCTGGCCATGCCCAAGTGATTGGCATTGAACTTTCATAATTGAAATTATAAAGTTGCTGCTTCAACCAAGTCTTCTTATCTGATGGCTCAGGGTATAAACTAGCCAAACCTAAAATCAATTTTTTGATTAGGAAATAATTTAAAAACTTTTAGACAAATTATTACCCTTAGCATAAGCGTATTTAGTGATTCCAATAGCAATATCAAAAGAACATTCTTTAATGACTGACAGTGGTGGATATAGTGAGCCTCTTTGAATATCTTCATCTGATACGTGTTTTGCAATTGTCTCGGCAGCAATTAAGAACATATCTTCTGGAATATGATGAGTACCTAGGGTTTTTCAAGAACAATGGTTTTGATAAAGCAGCTGTTACTATTTTTCATTTTTAAGCTGATAACAGCTGTTTTTACTGTTTTTTCAAAATTTTCACTATTTTTCTAATAAATTAAAAAATTTTGGCGAAATTTATATTTTTAATTCATTTTTGCTCTAAATTCGAGTTAAGTAAGGAGGAAATGATGTTTTTACGATATTACAGATATGAAACTTTCAAAAGTCTTTTTTAATAAGGTTTTAAAATTTTTTTATAGTTCTTGCTTGAGAAAAATCCGATAAAAACAGTAATAACAGCTCTGTAAAAACTGCTGCTAATTGTTTTCCATTTTTTGCAAAAAAACAGCTGTTTTACTGTTACTGTTTAACAATAATGAAAAACTCATTAAGTACCAGTTGCAATGACACCTAAAGCGACTCCAGGAAAAATATAAGCATTATTTCCCTGTCCAGGATTGAAAACTTGTCCATTATAATTCACTGCACCAAATGGTGAACCTGACGCAAAAAT
The DNA here is from genome assembly GCA_014622435.1 of Polypedilum pembai. NCBI lineage: Eukaryota > Metazoa > Arthropoda > Insecta > Diptera > Chironomidae > Polypedilum > Polypedilum pembai. The sequence goes on from JACWBX010001069.1 coordinate 17,385, forward strand.
GCATTTTCCTTTTGTATGTGTGTAAGCTGCTTCTGCAGTGCATTCAGCTTTAAAAAATGCATGTGGAAATAAGTTTAGATGCTTTTTTTAATTCAAACCACATTAATTTTACCTTTAATTGTTGGGTTAGATAATGCAAAAATAATTGGTCGTTCACTGAACTCTGCCATCATTTGCAAAATCTCAGGAGTAAATGCACCGCCAACTGCACTAGCGCCAATTAAAATCGACGGTCGAACTTCTTTGACGATTTCTGTAAAGTCTTTCATAACTTCATGCTCTTTTGCATAAAACCACTTGTGACCACCAAGCTTTCCTTCTGGTCGACCTTTTGCTAAAAGTCCATCAATATCTACCATCCAAATTTTATCACGTGCTTCATCTTGTGAAACTCCTTCAGTCATCATTGCCTTCACACACAAATCAGCAATTCCGATAGCAGCTTCACCAGCACCAAGGAATAAAATTTTGTTATCTGACAATTTTTTGCCTGTAACACGTTTCGAAGCGAGAAGTCCTGCAACAGCAACCGCTGCTGTCCCTTGGATATCGTCGTTGAAAGTGCAGTAAGTGTCACGATATTTGTCTAAAAATCTGAATGCATTGTGATTACCAAAATCTTCAAATTGAATTAATGTGTTTTGTCCATAACGTTTCACGACTGCTTCCATAAATTCGTCAATAAAATCGTCATAAGCTTGTCCAGAAACTCTTGGTTGTCTTAAACCGACATAAAGCGGATCTTCGAGCAGATCTTTGTTGTTAGTTCCAACATCGATTACAATTGGCAAACACTGATGAGGCTTGATTCCAGCAAGTGCAGTGTAGAGTGCTAATTTTCCAACAGGAATACCCATTCCTTGAGCTATATTATTACCAACAATTATCAATAATCAATAAGCATTTTTACAAAGGTAAAAATCACTTAATCACCTCCTAAATCACCAAGACCTAATATTCTCTCGCCATCAGTTACAACAATTGCCCGCACATCAGGCTCTGGCCAATTTTTAAGCACATCAAATACATGACCCTTGTCATTGAACGTGACAAAAAGACCTCTAGGTCTTCGATAAATTAAACCTAAAAGATCAATAATTTTGAAAACAAAAAAGTATAAATAGAAAATATGGTCACATACCGAATTTTTGGCAAGCTAAGCCCACCTAAAAATTATAGTTTCCATTAGTAAATTATTTACAGAAATATTGAAGAATTTATGTTACAGTTGGTGTATATATGATAGGCATCATCATTTCAACATTTTCTGATACTAAACGGAAAAACAAACGCTCATTTCGATCCTAGAAAATTATGAGACAAAAAATAAGATATATTGATTTTTTTGTTTGTGGTTGATATGAAAAGAAAGTTATATTGTCAATATGCTTACCTGCAAGTCTACAAGATATTGGTATTTATTTAAATCTTCTTGATATCTATAAAAATCGATAATAAAAACTTTATTGTGACCCATATGTGACAAAAATAGTAATTGGATTTTCACCTCACCTCATGATTGAAATTTTACACAGTTCTAATTGTTCTTCTTGAGTCTTTATTCGAGCTGGTTGTAGACCATGAATACCTAACACCTGACGTTCTTGAAGTGAAAAAGCAAGACCCTTATTTAAACGTGGATCTCTTAAATGATCAATCCCTAAAAAAAATTTAGTTGTTTTTCTTGAATAAATAAATAATGGAAATTATATTTAAAAAATTACCCATGACCATAGACGGAACAATTATGTCGCCTGTTACTTCATGATGCAAGCGAATTTGCTGATTGGGTGTTGATTTTTTTGGTGAAGAAGTCGTTCCACATATTGCAAGATTTGGATATGATCGCGCAAACGACCCATTTCGACTGTAATGAACAAAATAATTCACGCATTTTCATATCAAATAGGTCATATGATATGCTGTCATAAAATATTAAATGATAACATAGAAGGAAGTGAAAGCGAATAAAAAATATTAAATTATTAAACATTGCATTGCAACTCGATACATTGTTATCACTGAAAGACAAATTGTTTGTTCATGAAAAATGAGCGAAACTAATTGAATGCCACAACTATTTAAACTTGAAACGTAGAGTGTTTCATTTTAAAGTAGGCATTCTATTCTATGACGAAATGAACTCATTTTCTTTTATTTATCTTTTTCAATGGCGAGTGAGAAATTGTTGTGTAAACATCTTTCTTTTCTTGAAAATTCGAAGGACACATTTGTAGTTTTCCATATTTAACGCATGTGAATATCTCAAAACAAGGTCATTATCAATATTCGTCACTAGTTCGACATTTATAAAATGACACTATTGTTATCGTCTGTCAAGGCCATAATGTAATTTAATTTTCATATATACACACACTATCTTTTCTCTCTTCACAACAGATTTATCTCATCAACATGAAGCCATCAAAATGAATTGAAAATAAAAGTGCTTGCTTCTTGGACATTATAGAGAATAAAAAAATAACTTAATATCTCTCTTTAATGATTTCTCTCATCATGTTCTTTATTAAAATAAATAAAAAAAGATGAAAAACTGAATTTCTTCTGAAGAGCGATATCTAAAATTAGAGATTTATTTTTTTGCGAAAAAACACAGCAACAACATGTCTGTGCTTATTACATCATCACTTTTTTTGCATTGAATTTTATGCTAGTGTTATCCAATTTCCACAGAACACATCATGGAAAATTTTAGTCAATTTCATGCAATGAGGAAAAAAACATTTTTTCTCATTGCTTTTCGAAAGTGATCAATAAAATAAGTCTTGGAATAGATCAAGAATTTATTCTTTCTGTTTCACAAACACTATTCTTTATGAACTTGTTACACGCACTTACATTAAAAGTCTAAGTGACATGGTTTATTAATTTTTTTCTTTAATTTTTGCTCTGTTATCGATACGACTTTAATGTTAAATTTACTTTTGTAAAATTTCACAAAAACATTCAAAAACGTCAGAGGCAAATTTATTTTTCGTATGGCCTACTGACTGAAACGAATGACGGACTGAAAAAGACTAAAAAGAAGAAGGAAAAGAATCTAATGGAACGACAAAAAACAAAAAACAATAAAAATCTCTTTGCGCAGTCTCAATAAATTGCGATTCTCTGTTTTCATTCTCTTTCGATTTGCGCTCATAAAAATACGATAAAACATTATCGTAAAATTGCTCTCTTTCCTCTCTTTGTAAACATCTTTTCTATGCAATTTTATTCAATATTTTTTGATGAATAAGAAGAAAAGCACGTGTTAACTTTTATTTTTATTTAACAGTTATACAACATCATTTTTACAATGCAATTTTCACTTCTTTTCGTTTATCAATCACATTTTTCTTGTGTATTGTGATATTGTTTTATAGAGTAATTTTCATTGCTTTATTTATGCAATTACAAAACACTTGTTGAACAAATTCCTATTTTAATTTGTCATTACTTTCGCATATACTGTTCTCTATATATACTTTTTTAACACATTTCCTAAACGTTAGAATTATGATTATTCATTATTTATAAAAGAAAATGAATCATTGAACATAATAATATGATTAAAATTAAAATTTAATTCAGAGCAATCAAATATATTCAAGGTGATGAATTTTTTAAATGCCAAAAGCCAAATACCAATTATTTGAGGTGTTTATAAGAATTCAAATAATTTATAATGGGTACATAATTTACATTGTGCTATTAATAAATTCAATTATTTTTCATTGTTTTGAAAACTTTTATTTTGAACACATTCAATATTTAAATTGATCGCTAATTAATAATATGAATTTCCTACAATATTAAACTTGCGTAATTAACAATAGGTTTTTGTTATTTTTGCATCAATTTACTTTATTTCTCTCACAAAACTCTCAAAAGAAGTTTAAAAATCCAAAATCTGAATGTGATCAATAGCTCTCTTAAAAATGAGTCAGTAGTATTATTGTGCTGTTTTTTCTTGTAAAAATTGAGAATATTTCAGCATAAGTCTCAGTATATTTTACGCTTTGCAAGCCTTCAGACTATCATTTGAATTAGTTGACAATTTTTTATTCTAACGATTAAGAACAAAAAATTATACGAAATAAAATTCAGAATGAAAAAGTCTTTATTAAAATTTTTCGTGTCTTTAATGTCAATAAGTCACATAAGAGCTAATAATAGTTATAATACTAGTCTTAGTTCAACAAAATGCGGAATCATGAGTGAATCACATGGATTAATTCAAGGTGGACAGCTTTCCAATCGAGATCAATTCCCGTGGATCACAAATATTTTTACAAAACCGACGAGAGACTTCGGCACCTATTTGTTTGCTGGTTCGGGAACTTTAATTACAGAACGTCATGTAGTGTGTGCTGCAAATTCTGTTGCATATGAAAACTACTTGGAAGAGACAAACACTTTAGATCCGCAAAGACCTTATATAGCATATAGTGGAAAAAATATAAAGCTTAAATTGGGTACCAAGAATTATAAAGACAATGTAAATGAGGCAGACGCATTAATCATAAATTCAGTGCAAAAAGTTAAATTACATCCACATTTGAGAGGAAACAAACCGAGAATAGCAAACATTGCGATATTGAGAATCAGACAGGCAATTACTTTCACTCAGTTCATCAAACCAGCATGTGTATACAATAAGATCAATGATGATAATAGTCTCTCAAAAAATCTAAATTCTATTTTATACGCTGTTGGTCATGGTTTAGATCAAACTGGAACAATATCATTCATGCGAAAACAAACTCAAATGACAATGCAGAGTGATGAAGTTTGCAAAAGATTCTTCAAAAACTCCTTCAAAAGTGATATTTTTTTCTGTGCTAAAGGAAATGGTTTGGAAACACCTTGCAGGCATGATAAGATGCTTTATGAGAAAATTAATGGACAATGGTATTTGAGAGCAATGAGTTCAATGTTTAAAATATTTAGAAATAATACATGTAGTTTGAATGCACCAGTATTATATGAAGATATATCGTCTTACTCAAACTGGATTTTAGAAAGCATTGTTTAACGATCTTCTAACTGACAATTTTTATTTTTCAAAATTCTTTTTTCTTGTTTGTTCAGAAATCAGCACTCAAGGGGATGCTCACTGACGCGAAGCGTGAAAAATTATAAATAAAATGCGCGAAACGAAACAAAATATTTGAAAGTTTTAATTATTATATAGTATTTTTACTACATTGAATGTAGTATACTCAACTCATTATATACTGTGAATTTCTAATCAATTGAACGTTTAAAAAACGAAATAACACAAGGTAAATTTTTGTTCATAAATGATGCTTGTCATTTTCTTGCGTTAAAAATGTGTTTGTTACACAAAAACGTGCGAAAACGCGCGAAAAATGCGCGAAAGTTGAGCGTCAGTCAACATCCCCTTGATTCAATATTTAAATTATAAAACGTTCAACACTTAATGTTTTAGTGCTGAGCACTCAAAAAGTTCTCAGCACTCAATATGTTTAAATTTAAAAATTATTAGTCAGAACTGTTAAGCGGCTCGATTGCGGCCAGGCGGCTTTAACAAATTTGTATATTGCAAACTTCAACTTAGTATGTTTATTTACATTTTTCAAGTTTATAATAAAGTAAAACATAAATATAATGGATTCCAGATTAATTAAAGCTTATTGTCAATTTTGTTTGAATCTACAAACTACAAATAGTTTACGCATGCCTATAACACGAAAAATTAAACAAGATTTCTTTGACATTACGCAGAAAAAAGTAATAGTTGGAAAATTTATTGAATTCAATGAGTTTATGTCTTTTATTTTTCAGTTAAATACAACGATCTTTTGTGAATTTATATGTTGTGAACCATGCTTAGAGGAATTAGAATCTGTTCAAACGTTTCGTTCAAAACTACTAGCAAACCAAAAAGTACTTGAAAGATTGAATGAGGAGAGAAAGTTTAAAAATCAAAGTGATGTGCTTGAAGAAATTATTGCAGAAGAGATAGTAGTTCAAGAAGAATCCATAAAAACTTTGGAAAATGGCCAGTTGATTGAAGATGAAATGATTGTCGAATACTTAGAAGATGAGGAACAAATTGAAATGATTGAGGAAGTAGATGAAGAGGAAAAGACCGAGGATATTTTAAATTTAACATCAAATACAGAAAACGAAATCGAAATTTTAGAAGAGTTAGTAGATGAGCAATTAACTACTAAAAGAAAATATCAGAGAAAAAGATTGAAAACTCCCATCAATTGTCCAAAATGCGATCGACTCTTTTATTATAAAAGTTATTTTACATTTCACTTCAAAGACGTACATCAAGATCAGTGCGAGGTATGTCACCACTGTGGTAAAGTTTTTAAAAATAGTCGTCGACTGAATTCGCATGTATTGATTCACAACATGGGTGAAAAGAGGTTTAAATGTGACGTTTGTTCAAAGGAATTTAACTATTCTGGCGATTTACTGAGACATAAAAGAATTCATGAAAATATTAAAAACTACAGTTGTCCAGTTGAGGGCTGCAATAAATCTTTCGTGCAAAGTTATGCTCTCAAACTTCATTTGGATGTCCACAATAATATCAGATACGCATGTGATCATTGCGGAAATAAATTTAGTGTAAAAGCTACATTAAAAAATCATATGCTTAAATGTGTAAATGGAATAGCAACTTATAGAACACCAAGATATAGAACCAAAGACATTAATCAAACTAAAGAAAGATATAAATGTTTTATTGAGACTTGCGAGCGGGAATTTTCTAGTCGAAAATATCTTGGAGTTCATTTAGAGAAAAATCATCAAGTAAAAATGGCAAATTTTGAAAACACCTGTTTGCAATGTCAGGAAACATTTGAAAATATTGGCGATTATGCGAAACATGTTAAAATTCATAGTTGTAATTTTGTCTGCGAAATGTGTAAACTTAGATTTAAAACTGAAGAGAAATTGCAAGCTCATATCAAGAGGCTACATAAAGAAGGAGATGACAATAGGCCCTTTGCATGTAACGATTGTGGAGCTCGATTTAAAAGAACTGAACATCTGAGAGGTCATCAGCTTTACAAGCATTCAGACATAAAGAAATTTGAATGTCTAGAATGTCCTTTAAAATTCAGACAACGAGGTGAATTCAATGTTCATATGAGAGTTCATCAAGATATCAAGCCATTTAGTTGCTGGAAATGTGCTCATGTGTGCAAAACTAGTTCGAATCTAAGACAGCATATGCGTTTGGTTCATGATGGAGAAATAAACATTTATTGCTGTGATATATGTCAAGCTACTTTTAAATATAATGTCGATTTAAGTCATCATAAAAAAGATCACAACACAGTTTTTGAGCACTTGACCACTTAATATAGAAAATGAACTACAACTATTCTGACATCAGATTATAAAAAAATTATTTTATGAAAAATATATTCAAAATATTGTTACACTTTTATGACAAAACAAAAATAAAAAATTGACCTTGAATCAGTAGAGAATTGTGTATTGTAAAAAGAATTTTGAAAATTTTAATTTAAAGTGATATCATGTCTCGTGTTAATTGTAGAAATATTGAAATAAAGGCCAAACTTACTGATGAAAATGAGTTCAATGAAAAAGTTAAAATTGCAGTAAATTTAACTAGAGGAGAAACTGAAATATTGAAACAACATGATGTTTTTTTCAAAGTGACTCAAGGAAGATTGAAATTGAGATATGAAGAAGAAAAAACACCAAAATTGATACAATATGATCGTGATAATGTTTCTGGACCGAAATTATCGAAATTTGACATTCTTGAAATCAAAGATGGTGAAACACTTGAGAAAATGCTAAACGCTTCTATTGGTGTGTTTTTTTATGGTTAAATTGTTTAAACTTAAATCTCATCAAACAAGATGAATAGAAATAGAGAAAGAATGTAATTTATTTTTCTTTCGGCAGGAATTCTTGGAATTCTCGATAAAACACGTCATTTATTCATGCATAATCAAACAAGAATTCATCTCGATAAAGTTAAGAACGGAAATAATTGTCATTACTATGGGCTTGAATTTGAAGTAATGCTGCAACCAGAAGAGGATATTGAAGTGGGAAATAAAGTTGCAGAAGATTTGATAAAAGTTTTTGAGCTTAAAAAAGAGCAATTAATGGAAGGATCTTATTTTGAAATTTTAAATGCTGAAAAATAATTTTGAATAAAAAGCAAACAAAATCATATAATTTTACTATGTTATTTTCAATTTTATTATTTTTATTTTATAATAAAAAAAGTCAACAGTTCCTTTTCAACAGCATGATTTTCTTCTGCTTTCACTCACTCATGTCAATTTCCAATTGAAAGAAAATTTTGTGGTGTATTATGTATATAAGGGAATGTGTGTCAAGAGGCTTTTTAGCTGTTTATTAATCTTTTTTGACACTTTCTTCTTCATAGGATTTATAACAAAATATTCTTTCAACTTTTTCAATACTCAAAATAATTTGATTACAAAGTTATTAATCTTTTTATTCTTGTTTTGATCATTTTTTTTAAATTAGTTTTCTTTATACCTAACAATGTTTTATTTTAGTGACTTTAAATTGTCTTTTCCTTCAATCAATCGAGCAATTAAATATTTATTTATATAAAAACATTCATTAATTATTGTAAAAAAATTTCGTCATTTTGTGGGAAAAGAGAAAATAATTAAAATGTTGCATAGGCAGAAAATAGAGTGGAAAAGAAAGAGAAATATATTAAAATTTTCCAATAATTTTTTTCGATTAGAGGATGATGATGATGCACTTTAGTGATTCATTAATCTCCTTGCTTCTCATGTTGTATGTGTTGTAGTATGCGTATTTATACGAATTAAAATAATAATAAAAATTGTTAATGATTTTTTCTCTCTTTTGAATGGTTAGTGAACATTTATCATGCGTGTGGCAGCCTAAATTACAAGCGCCATATCTTTTTTGCTAGGCAAATTTGACGCTTTCTTTCCTTGCCATAATGAGTTGTGAATTGTAAAAGCATCGCAAGTTACTGTTAAATGTTTGGTGTGCACTTGCGTAAAACATTTGCCTCCCGAGTTGTATCTAAAAAATTTTTACAATAAATCTAAATTCAATAATTTATATTAAATTAAGTAGAACTTACTTGAAAAATTTATCAAACATCACATCATAAACATGTGATGGTCCAGTTCCATACAATTTTATTACAGCCTCCGTCTCGGGATCATAACTGTATAAAGCTCTAAATTGACATCCTGCATCTCTAAAAAGAACGAGAAAATGCTTCGCTTCACTTCTAGCTATCTTCTCCAATACTTTCTGCTTAGCATCACGATTGACTACACCAGGGAAAACACAATATTCTACAGCATTCAACAAAATTCCTCGATTTGACTTTGCCGTTGGTTGTTTATATAAACGAGGTCCTAAAAATAATTATAACTAAAATAAATTATCTTAAACAGATTCTCTACTAATTTTCATTCACATAACAACATTTCAATCTATCATTGGTAGTTTTATTTCACACCAATCAAAAAACTATATAAAATGCCAATCAATCATTCAATTAAATAATTATTACCATTGTAGTCGCCAAAAAGAGAGCTTGGTGTTGAGCTGATGTCACTTGCGCCATCATCGTAGCCAACAACACCACGACGTTTTGGCATCAAACCAGGATGAGGTAGTGATCCAGGACCACTTGGCGAGGGTAAATGTCGACTTGAGTTTGAAGAAACCGAGCCCATGCCAGGTGAGGCTGCTCGACGTCGTGGTGGCGTCGTCCTTCCCAAGCCAGAATCAGAGTCTACATATTTAATATTTACGTATTAGTATTACAAATCACAAACAAACACAAGTCATTAGATAATAAAAAAATAATAAAAGTAAATCATCATCAAAGAATGTCTCTAAAAAATTCATTCGTTAGTACATTCGAAGGGAGAGATAAAGGGAAAGGGATGAAAATCAAAAATATAAAATACTCGAATAAAACCCAAGAAAACTGCGCAAACGATTTAAAAATCGCAACTAAAATTTTTGTCTTTAGTAATTTGTATGATTCATTCTTACCGCCACATAAATTCATCAATGAGTTGGATTTTCGGCCGCGGAAATTGGCGCCTGCTTGTGCACCTCCATATTTTGCAATCGATGATATTCTAGTTAATGTTCTGCCACGCTCAATTCCTTGTGGTGGTTCTATTGTTTTTCATTTAGTTACATATTGGATTTTTGCGAAAATGGGAAAATTTTGTAAAAGCGGATTAAATGAGATTTCTCTTTCAGTTGAAAATATAAATTATCGAATTGATAAAAATTTGAATATATGTGTGTGTGTGTGTAATAATTAAGCGAAACAAAACGTAAAAATAAATAATTGAAAACCCATTTATCTTCACCATTTGAATAAATTTAAATAATTAGAAGAAGAGGAGGAAGAGCCCATTTGTAAGCCACCGCAATATATATGTTAGTAAAAAACTTAATAGCTAGTATGAATCAACCTAAACCATACCTTTTCCTGCATATTTATATGAACTACGTCGACCCAAATTACTTAAAGGCGTTGAAGTTGTGCTGCACGAAGGATATTCATCGGGTGATTCTGATTAGTTAAGCATGAAATGTAAGAAATTATATTTGAGAGATCCATATTAGCGAGTGAGAACAGTTTTAGCAGTTAAAACAACACCATGTAATAGTCAAAGCATATTTATGTAGATAGATGTTTCTTAAACAAATTAAATCAATAAAAACAAAAAAAATCCTACCTTTTATCGATAATGAATCTTGACTGCCGCGATAATAGTCGCGACGCATTGTGTTTGATAAACCGATGCCTAAATTATACGATTAATCAAGTTGTAAAAATAAATTATATGTAAAGGAGGCGCAACATATTGTTTATAAACAAAATTATGAAGCACAAGAATGCGAACATTAAAGAAAAACAAAAGCAAAAGAAAACAAGAAATTTGTGTCGAAGAATAAATTATGACTACAAAAATTACCGGTTAGATTTGAGCTTGAACCCTTCTTTCCTGATCCACTTCCTATTTCTATGCCAGTATTGCTAGTTTCAACATGAATTGTTTTTGGACGTGGTCTCTGTGTTTTATTTGCTCTCATCTTTGGCTGAGGTGTTGCTTGAAGTTGTTGCTGTTGCTGCTGTTTCATGAGCATTTCAGCTGTGTGTCTATCAAGTGTTTTGCCCTCACGCTCAGCTTCTTCAATTGCTTTTTTCAGACGATGTTGTTCGAGAATTTGAGCTCTTCGTGCCATTTGTTCTTCTTTTTTGCGCAATTTTTCTTCCTCTTTCTCTTGTTCCCTTTCTCTACGCTGCATTGCTTCAATCTCTTTACGAGCCTTTGCTTCTTCTTGTTGCTGACGACGTTGCAATGAAAGTAACATAATTTTTTCCTTCTTGCGTTCCATCTCATCAACAGACATCTTAAAGAAAAAGAGAATTTCTATGAAAACTCATTTTTAATAAAGTATAAAAATACTAACTGGATCAAGATTTTTATCATCTTCAATTACAATGGCTTGACTTTCTTTATCTTTCGGAATTAAAATAGTTTGTGATAATCTCTGTTGTTGTGAATATATCTGTTGCGGTTGCATTTCTTGCTCAAAGTGCTGTTGATTTGATCGTCTATTTGTTTCAGTTGTGTTTGTGGTAGTGATGATAGTTTTTTGAATTTCCTGCGTTTGAAATACTTTTTTAGTAGTGAATACTTCCTGAGTGTCTAATTGTGAATTGTCAAATTCCTCAGAAGATTTCTTCGGTGAACGTTTAGTGCGAAGAGCTGGTTTGGGACGTTTCGGTTGATTATCATTATCGAAGCTTATGTAAAAGCCTTTTTCGTTTTCATTTTGAGATTCCATTGATTGGAAACTGCTATCATTTATTCCATGTCGAGTTGTGGGTGATGGAATTCTATAAGTACGTGAACCACTTGTAATATTCAACTTTCCCAATGATGCTTCGAACTCATCAATTTGATCAAAAGACTTTTTAATGGAAGAACCGTTTTTTCTTGGAATAGGATGATGATTACTTTGATAATTGTCCGCCTCATCAACATCATCCTCATCATCTGCAATGAAGGAAATACTTTGAGGCGCCATCATATCATCAATTGGCTGATTAGGATTTGATGCAGACTTTGGTGGTGTCGCATGAACCACTGGAAAAAGTCTTTGTGCTTCGCTGTTTTGTGTATCTCTTCCGTTTTGTTTGTGAAGAACAAAGCCACTGCTATTATTTTGGTGCTGACTTGGTGATGAAGAAGAAATTGAAGACTTCCATGATGGCATTGTATCATATTTATTCTGTGATTGTGATTGTATTTGTTGTTGTTGCTGCTGTTGTTTCTGTTGTTGCCATGACGACATTTCAACTGGAGCTTTTTGCTGTGACCATGTTCGACGAGCGGGAATATGCGGTGGAGTTTGTGGATTCGAATGCTGTTGTTGCTGTTGATTAATATCACCACTACCACTGTGAAGATAAAATTGTGGTTGCTGTGGCTCATATTGGTCACGATAATGATTCGTTTCTTGCACATATTTCTGAATGTGCTTTTGCTGTTCTTGATTCAAATATTGGGATGGTGAGGAGTATTGATCTTCGATGATTCGAGAATTTTCTCTGCTATAAATCTACAATATAAATATTTAATAAAAAAAAATTATTAATATAATGAGAGTAAATTACTTTTTGGTTTATATATTGTCCTTGATCATTAATATATTGATGATGCAGAGGTTTTTGAATTGGCAATTGTGGTGTCGAACTATATTGCTGCAGAGGATGATACATTCCAGTTATATTTTGCTGACTACTGTATTGTTGTGTGAGTATATTTGCGATTTGTTGCGCTTGAAGAAGTTGCTGCGCCTGCATTGTCTGAACTTGAATTTGATTTTGTTGCTCGGCTAATTTTTGAATATCTTCTTGGATGTCATGCAAATCATTGTTCATTAGAGCAATACTTTGTTGATATTGTTCCAACGAAATATTGTTATTATGTTCGAATTCGGGAATTTTTTTGTTCCATTGTGGTTCCATTGTCATGTCCTAAAAAGTACCATTAAAAGTTTTTATTTAAAAAAAATCTTTAATACAGAGAAAGTGCTGGAAAAAAAACCAATTAAAAGTGCAAACACATAAAATACATCACAAACATCAAAAAATATTGTAAATATCCCACCTGTAGACTTACAGGCTTGATCTCAACCGAATCTACCATCACCATTTCTTTTTCATTATCCTCATCATTACTTTTTTCCTACATTGAATGTGACATCAACAAATAAAAATATGTAATTTGGGAATCACAAAGATAAAATTTTCAAATGGATTTTTCATTCACCAAAAAAATAAAATATAACAATGATATTGGGTGCAAAGAGGGAATAAATAAATAAAAGTGTTAAAATACAAAATGGACTACTCAACAAAATCAACTCCTCACCCTTTTGTTAATGGCTTGTAAAAATGCAGCTTTTCCAACCTTTTGAAGTTGCTTTGACATTTGTGTCTCTAAACGTCTCTTCTCTTTCTCAATGTGTCTTCGTTTTTCTTCAAGTTTCAATCGAACAGCTGATAGTTTTGAATCGTCTACATATGGTTGACTCGTATCACCTACAGACAAAGAATGTGCATTAATTGAAACCAATTTGAGTGGGTGGTGAAATCTTACGTATTTCATTGAGTTGATTTGCATTGATGCTTTGTTGCTGCCAAGTTGTGGTTGATACGGGTGCCATTGAGGCAAATGTTGCCATCTTTCTCTTTTCTTCAATTTGATGGACTCCACTGCTATTACTCGATGAAGTGTTGCTATTTTGTCGTTTCAAATGATGTTTTTCTGACTCTTTATCTTCTTTTTCGCCATCAGAGTCATAGCCAATTTGTAAGGTTCCTCTTGCATCTGCAATAGAACTTCGTGCTGGTAAAGTTGGCTCAATTGTGACACTAGATGCAGTCGAAATTTTTCGCTCACGATCCATTGAACGACGATCCATTGTTCCAATAAAATTAAGTTGATCTTGCGAACCACCAAAATTTTCAATTGTCAATTGAGATTCTTCACTCAAAGAATTACGACGCGACCTTCGACCTGCATGAGAAAAAATTCAAATCATTTACTCAAAATTCATAGAAAAAGAAATTCAAGTATGCTGCTTTTTCGAATGATAATGATGAATGTAAAACAAAAAAAATTAAAAGAAATAATAACGCACCAGCATACGTTGATTTACGTTCGTCCCAATTACTTGGTCTTCCAGCCGGTATATCTCCTAAGTGATTTAATTATGATGATTTGAAATTAACAGAAATAAAATAAAAAATTATAACTATGATCTATGAATGTTTCTAAGAAATATGACTGTTGCTTAAATAAGCATGAAGAGAAAGAGAAAAAAAAATGATGATGCTATTTGCACCCAAAAAGACGATGAGCAAAAAGAGAGAAGTAAAGATAACTGTATAAGAAATGTGCAGTACTCACCTCTCTCATCGGCTTTTGAATCGTTATTCGATTTCTCTTTTGCCTGACGCAACTTTGCCGGCATCAAGGGATCCTGCAGTTGAATATTCGATAATGTAGTTATGCCTTTCGAGCGATGAACAACGAAATCACTATCAGCCTCAAAGTTTCCATTATTATTGCTAGTTGTTGTTGTAGTAGTTGTGGTATTATAAAATACCTCTTTAGGCGGGGTGTGGTGACGGTAAATATTGTTTGAAGAAGGCGATCTTACAACTGATAAGAGATATTAAAAATTTATTTTTTTTGATAAAGCACCATGTCTTATGCATTCAAATTTTGTGATTATAATAAAAAACATTAACAGACAAAAATAAAGTTTTTAAAGAAAATTCTATGTGAATAAATAATAATGGCACTAAATACAAGTACAAATGGGTGTATCATCAGCATGCGTATGATGCAAATTTGCTTTTTTTTATGATAGAAACAAAAGATACTTATTACTAAGGTTCTAGATATAAGTTATAAGATTAACATGTGTATGTTTATGTGTGAAATCAAATTGAGTGGTATAAAGAAATGTCTACATGAGAAGAAAAAAATTATAAGAACGATAGATGATGAAAACTGATTTATTTTAAGCAAGAATGTTGTCAACGAAAAATAAAATAATAAGCAAGAAAAACTTGACCAAACACAAGAAATTTTTTCAATTTTTGTTTATTGACCTTGAAAAGCTGGTCGAGAGGAAGAAGAGCCTGCAGAAGATGGAGGCGAATTTAATCCACTTCTAAGATCGGGAATCGGTTGAATTGTTTGTGATGTGAAGCCTCTTCGATGAGCAATTCCATGCTCATTAGTTTTGCTTTGATTTGAAGCTACATCGCCTAATTTTGTATTTCATTGAATGTTTTTAACAATAAATAAAGTGAGTAACATTTTTGGTGAATAATAAAGTTATAATTTTGTGGAATTTAAAAAATTTGTTTCATGAGAATTAGATTTTTATCTACAGAAGTAAGAAATGCTTAAAGTGTATGATTAATTATTTAATGCTTTTGTTTGTATTATTTTTTCATTGCCAATATTTTGTCTCTTTTGAATATGCTTGTTATAGACCGATACAAAAAAAGAAAAGGAAGATGTTTTTAAAAGAAAATATAAACTGTTAAGCTATAGAAATAAAAAAACTAGTTCGATAAGTATGTAAATATTTTGATATATTTTTTTGGAAAATTTAAGTCAAGTTCTTTATGTAGACCATGCAATTATTTATGTTTTATAGTTTTATTTACTTATTTTTCAACATGCGAATTTAGATATTGCAATATGCAGCGATGTAATAATAATACTTGAAGCATGATGATAATCCACGATGTTCAATAGGACTTAAACAAACATATTCCAAAAAGACTTATTCGTATATACCAAAAATATACATATAAGCATTTTAAAAAGCTTAGAAAGAGATAGATTAAGCTCGACTATAAAAAATCTTCAAACTCACCTTTCATTGTCTCCGACTCTGGATAATCAACACAATTTGCCGGATGAATTTCAAACATATTAAACATATCAGCTAAAAGCACTATAATATTTTGTTTCATTCCACTAAAGTGTGATAAGAGAATGAGACTGGTTAGTTATGTTTAAATATTTTCTTGCGGTTTGTTATTTACCCTCGCATATATGTAACATCTTCTGGCATCATATGAAATACCGAATACGGCAAGTGACGCTCAGAGAAATTTGAAATGAGTAAAATATTGTGAAGCGAGTCTTCAACAGTTGGCAAATAGCTTGTTCGTATTTGATACCATGGCAAATATTTCGGACAATAATAAGCAATTAGAAACGCAAAGCAGACGCCATCACATAGGCTTGTGTAGTCTTGTATCGGTGCTGGAATGTCTGGTGATCTCAATTTTTTTCCTTTCTCATCAACGAGCTCATTCATACTTAAATCATTATCTATGCGCCGTTTTAGCGATGCCATGACATGTGAAATCCATAGCAGAAGCAACTGTTCACTATTGTTGTTTATACCAGAGGGAACTGAGCCAGAAGTCAATTTCGCAATCGCTGTATGAATACGATCACCGGAAGTCACTTCTTTTGCATATAGGATCATCAATGCTTCTATCACAGACATATGAGCGTTCTAAAATGTGTAAAGTTGTATAAGAAAATGTATATGAAGAAGTTATTAATAAATCAAAAATAAAAAATGTACAAGATGAAATGTTAGTAAATCACACACTTACGATTCTTATTGGATTTGTTTGAATAAGAACAGTTTCAGTAAGTTCAATTTCACCAGAACGTTCTTCTAATATTGGCACACCTTTCCGCGATAATGTTTGAAGGATTGTCCAATGATTGAGACTTTGATAATTGGGATCACTATAAATATTAGCTAACACTTGACAGTAGATTGATGCATTTCCTAAGCCTACGACAATTTGTGGCTTTAAATGTTGATTGCCATCGTGATCTGTGTAGAAAGGTTCTCTTAATTGTTCTGGCACCCGATTGTTGTATGCCTTTGACAAAAGCCATCTTATTGAAGCTCGTTGCTTTGCCTACAGACGACGATGATGTGAGAGTTAAAATAAATATGTACATGAATTATCATTAGGCAATAGGTGGATAGATGATGGAGAAGGAATAGAAAGAAAAAGATGGGAAAAAGTTTTTATAGAGCGAGAGAAGTTAGAGAGAAAGAAAAAGATAGCATGACGTCATGCAGCAAATGAAATTCTCCATTGTATTGTGAGAAAAACTAAAAATTGTACATACACATGGCTGAATTTGACAATTTTTAATCATTCTTATTTGTAAACTAAAGATATCATGTGTGGGACAAATGCACAATCACCATTAAACGTTCTTATTTATACAGTTTTGAGATTTTTGAACACAAAATTTAATAAATTTTTCTCTCTCTCTCTCTCACATGAATATTTTTCTTCAATAAAATTTTTCATCAATTGTATGTGATATAAACGAGAGCTCATCTTTTTTTTGTTCATTGCATTATTAGACACTATTCTTTGCAGAAAAAACTTTATATAAACTCTCGACACTACCGAAATGGCTATTTTTCAATATAAAGTCAAGATATAACTTAAGTAGGCGTTTTTATAATAAATTTTATATTTCTTTAATACACAAAACTCTCAGCTCTCCAAGATGGAAAAAGTGAAGGAGAAAAAACACTGGCCAACACTTGAGCCAAATAAACTTACTTTTCTGGTGCTCTCTACACTTCCATCTTCACTTTGTCGCGCACTCGAGCTCATTATCTTAAAAAATTTAACTTTTTAATTCGATTTCAGTGTGAAATCACCTAAAATTAAGGAAATTTGTTAAAATACACTTCTCTCCAACTTTCTTTCCACAAGTTCGCTTCAATACTCAATTCTCTTTTAGTCAGGGATTATTTTTCTACACAAATACATTTTATACCAAATGATTCATTATTAGAAGAACCCTGTTATACTCTATTTTGGTTTTTTTGAGGGGGTCATTGCGTGAAAAGTTATGCTATGTATAATATAATTTTTGCTTTATATAAAAAATTCTATTGCTATTTAAAACAACCAAAAAAGAAAACAGCCTTTTTCTAAAATATTTAAAGATAGAAACAAAATAATTTAGAAAATTTTTTCATTTCTATCCCATCTTCTCAAAATCGTCGTTACATTTTAAATTTTTTAACCGTTCACCGCTTTAAAAGTGAAAATTTATTTTTTATTAAAATTCTTTATTTAACTGAGTTAATTAAAACTTTAAGGAAACAAACTGCAATTATAAGTGCATAAACTATAAGAAACGAATAAAAAATTGAATGAAAATAGTGGAGAAAAGTTGAAAATCTATGTTAATAAAATGGACGAATTGAAGTAGGTGTTTTTAAATAGTTTAATAAAAATCAATCTTTTAATTTACTTCTAATAACAGAATTAGAGTTGCACAAAATGTTGGAGAAATTGCGGCTGAGAAAATCTGTGTTCTATCACAATTATGGAGTGAATTGTTTGAGGAAGAAATCGGAAAAGAACATATGAAGAAACTAGAAAATCATGTTGATGCTTTTTTCTCAGATATCATTGTTGAAACTGAAGATCGAAAACACGCTATTCTAGAGCGAATTAAAAGTAAGTTTTTCTTGAAAACTTTCAAATAATAATATAAAATTAAAAGAGATTTGACTTTAGGTCTAAACCGTGAGAAAGAAAATTTAAAACGTTTATTGAAGGAAGATATCGAAGACTACCAAGCAAATAAAGATGTTCCTTTGTATACACAACAAATGCGTATTGATGAGAGTCTCAAATCGTTGCGCGAAAAGCTTCGAAAGCGACATGACCAAATCGAAAAATATCTTCGTGAGCAGGAAACATTATGCATGGGTAAGTTAATATTAGTCTTGACATGAATGCTTATTAAATCTATCATTTCTTTAGAATTGAATGAAATGCAAAGACCGCTTTCGACTGATCCTCTTCCATCTGAAGCTCAAATGAATGAATTTGCCGATCATTTAAAAGCATTGAATGAACTCAAATACAAGCGACTCGAAGAAATCGCAAATATTCGTGAGGACATCAAGTTCATTATAGAAAAACTCGAATTGCTTGTTCTTGATGACTATGAAAATAATTTGGTACACTCTGAAAATATAAAGCCAACAAAGAGCAATATTGAGAAACTTCAAGAATTCTATAAGATGCTTGATTCACAATATAAAAAAATGGAATTGCAAATTCATGACATGCGTAAGCGACTTATTCAATTGTGGAAATATTTAGATATACCTGTTTCGTATCAGCAAAAATTTGACAAATATTCAGACATCACTCAGACGACTTACGATAAATTGCATTTTGAAGTACAGAGATGTGAACAGATCAAGAAAGATAATATTCGCGTTTTTATAGAGAAAATTCGTGTAGAAATTGAAGAATATTGGGATTTATGCTTGAAATCTGAAGCAGATCGAATGCGTTTTAAATCCTTTACTACCAATACTTTTAATGAAGACGTTCTAGAGCTACATGAAGATGAATTGCGCAATTTGAAATTGTTTTATGAAAACAATGAACAAATATTTAAACTTGTTGAAGAGCGTCAAACGTTGTGGAATCAAATGGAGCTATTACAGAATAAGGAGCAAGATCCAAAGCGTTATGCAAATCGTGGAGGTCAATTACTTAAAGAAGAAAAGGAGCGTAAAATGATTAGCAATAAATTGCCGAAAATTGAAGTCAAACTTTTAGAGATGGCTGAGGAGTTTGAACGTGAAAACAATCAACCGTTCAAGATTTTTGGAATTGCTGTGCAAGATATAATCGAGCAGGATTACGATAAGAAACGTCAAGAAAAATTGACCAAGAGCGGAAAGAAAGTAGCTGCTACTCCAGCAAAAACTCCTCTTCGAATAAATACAACATGTCAGCGCACACCTCTTACAGTTGAACAGACATTCGCTAATCGAACAAACATCAAAACAACTGGTGCTCGTTTGAAAGTTAACCAGCAACAAAAAATACTTTCGACAACAGCAGCATCTAATGCTTCTTCTGTGCGTTCGGTTCGAACTGAAAATGGCAAACGAAAAGTCGTCAATCAACCAATGTCGGCGCCTCCAGCAAAACGCAAACTGCTTGGAGCATTTGCATCACCAGCGGTTCCACAGCGAGCTGTTTTGAAACCAGTTCATGGTAATACAACAGCAACAAATACCAATACCAGTCGCAAGCCATTAAATAAAAATACGAGTATTAAAGTTTATAATGTAGGTTCACTCATAAAGCGTCATTCAAAATCACGTAAAAGTATTGGAAAGAAACGACGAAGCAGCAAATTACACAGACAACGACCAGTTCCAAATATTATTGTCTCACCTGCAGTTTCATCTATTGGCGATGAACAAAATTTAACTGATACAACAAGTTATGAAGGTTTTGAGGTAAACGTCGGTTTATTTTTTTTTAAAAAATACTTATATTTATTTTGTATAATCTTTTTCTTGATTAGAATTATGTATACAAGAGTAAGAGTGTTGTAAGATCATCAGAAGTTGTTCGTCCTGGATATATGGCAGTTAATCATCATGGTTTCGCATCACCCATCATCAGAAAAACACCGTCCAATAAAATAAAGACACCATCAGCCTCGACTCCATCTGCAAATCGAAATCAATTTCAACCTAAAGAACTTGAATTTTCAATGATAATTTAAATAAACTGTTTTTTATTGTACTTTTGAAAGAATGAGCTTTTTATGGCAATTTTCATTTTGTTTGTATGTATAATCTAAAATGTTTGATTTAAAAATAATATTTACAAGCTCTCTTTCTTTTATTAGATTAAAATTAACAATTAATAAGAATTCATGTTGTAACAATTTGTCTTTAATATTCGATCGTAAATTTTAATTCTCACAATATAATAAAAAAAGCTTTAACAACTTATTTTTTTCACAATAAAATTTTTTAAAACCAACTGTCCCATCCTACATAAGTAGTAGCTAAAATAGCTTTATCAGTAGCAAGTTCTATTAAACATTCAATCTGATCTTCGACTCTTAAATTCTTTTCCTCACGCTGGTATTTATATCTTGTGCAATCTTCTACTCCGTAAATCAGATTTTTATATGCGCTAAAAATTTCTTCTTTTGAACCTACGTGTCCTGAACTTAATTCATCAATAAGCAATTTTGTTGGGTTATCACCATTTAATTTTCGTTTAACAATATCAACACGTGCTTCAGGTTCCCAAATCGATGAGGCGGAACTTTCATTTCCAACACTAATGCTTCCAACACTCTTTTTTTTTGTCTCTTTAAGCCAATCGAGAGTAGGCTCTTTCACGAAAACTTCAAGACAAACAACAATTGTTTCTTTATGATCTCGGAAGCAATTGAGTGCATGATTCATGTTTTCTTTTAACAAGCCATTGATTTCCACTGGATCAAGAACTCCAACAAAGTGTGGCGTAAGGCGAAAAGGAATCAATTCTGCGATACCTAATAATGTATAAATTAAAGTTATTTTCTTGTTTTTTATATAATAATTTACATACATACCCAATGTTGCAGCTGTTCCAAATGCTATGCCAAAATCAATAGCAATTAAACGTCCATTTAATGTATTTATTAGAATATTATTCAAATGTCGATCACCAATTCCAAGCAGCCAATGAGTGACATTCATTGCAGATAGACTTGTTATGAAATTTTTGCGCAAAATATAATAGGAATGAAGTGTAAGTGATAATGCCCTCAACGATTTTTGTATTATATTTAATGGTATTTTTTTACTGATCTCTTCGAATGTTTCAATTAGATGATCGCGGCTGTATGTAACCAGCGATTTTTCAAAAGTCTCGATCCAACCAGTAAATTTGTTTCCACCAAGAAGTAAATCACGTAATTTATTACGAGCTTCAAATACATAATCATTGAAATTCTTTTGAAGGAACGGTTTGCCAGTTTTCTGCATAAATTCACTTATTGTCGCAACATTAGTGACCATTTTTAAGAGGCCGCATATAGAATTAATAGGAGTAACTTGATAGGTATCAATTTTTAAACGATTTCTTCTGCAGTTTTTATCCAAAGAAAGTTTTTCTGACATTAAGCTCATAAGTTCTTGAATTCTCTGATCTTGACGAAGGTCCTCACCATATTTGACTATAAAATTGTAAATTTTTCCATCACTGCCATATATTCCGACTTTGATGGGCAATTGCTTTGAATTAAATACATTCAGTTGTGTTTCAAAACGAACAATTTTCACATGATTCTCTATAAAAGGTTTAACATCGCCCTTATATTGTCCAGGAATTTCAATAAAATCCTCATTACCGCTCCATTTATATTCAGCAAGCCAATTACATAACTTATTGAGTTCGACAGTTTGTGTTTGTTGATTTTGTTTTGTTCCATTTCTTATAATCCTTTGAATCTCTCTTATGTGTTTATAAGCCTTTTCTTTTTCCGTATCCCAGTTGAATTTTTTCAGCTCAAAAAACAATCTGTTATAAGTTCTTTGAATTTTTCCAAAATCACTACCTTTCATGTTGCTGTTATGTTTGAAAATTTTATCATGTATTTCTTGTACTTTTTCCTGATATTTATTATTGTCAATTCTTCTCTCAATAACTTCATCGCAAAAGTTTTGGAAATGTATTTCAAAAAGTTTTTCAGGAATTACAAGGCATTGTAATGCTGAAGTAAAACGTTCTATTATAGTAGTTGATACAATATTGTTAATCTGGTTTACAAGTGCTTTCTCCATAACTTGACATTCATTCACATGATGAAAATTGTCACGTGATAATTTGAAGGGATAATAGAGAGCATTTGGATATTTTTTTGCTAAATTAAGTATCAGTTTATCTAAATAGCAATCATTTTCAAAATCAAAATTTGAGAGTATATGAGAAATATATGGAATGAAGATCCACTCGGGTACTATGTCTATTTGTTTATTGAATTCAGTTGTAATTTGATTATTGATAAGCACTGGTAGTTGTGAAATGATATAGGGAATATATATTCTTGCTTCATCTTTTCCAAACGAAATTGCTCTGAATATTGATTTTATCATTCCTTTTTGGACACTATTTGACTCGGAAATTTTTTCGGCGAATACGAATCGATAATATTGACCAAGTTTAAAATAAATTTCGCCTAGTTGAATTTCTTTTTCAGGACTGTAGTCATTGTTAAGAGACTCTTGAGCTATATCTCTCGCATTTTCTAATGCAGTAACACTATATTTAAGTAAACTTTGGTTTAATTCAGCATTTTCATCATCAATTACATTCATTAGCTCCATAAATCCATTTCTATAAGAAATGATTTCAGCATCATTATCAATTTTCTTATACAATTTCATTATTTTTAATGAAATTTGACTTGTACAGCAAAGTGTATCGATTTTGATAACATCAAAATTCGATTCAATATCATTCAAAACTCCATTTTTAATGCTATCCCAAGCATTTCCATATCGTTTAATTGCTTTTGAAAAGCTATTAAGTGATTCTCGTTCTGCAAGCATCATTAGATATTTTCCAAATGCAAGGTTATATTTAAGCACATTCTCGGTTGTTGAATCTTGCAATTCTTTATGTAATATTTGAATCAAAACTTTTGCAGAGTCAATATTTTTCTGTTGAAATGAAACTTCTAAAAGATTGCGTTCAGTGTTAATCAGAAAAGACTCGCAGAGTTGACGTTGTTCATCATTTATATTGAATTTTGAAATCAAAAGAGATAGAAAAGTTTTTCGATAAGCCATCAAGTCATTCCATACTACAAGCGAATCTGATGATTTTGGTATGGAAATTTTCCAACTTTGATAAAGCTTTTGTAATCGTTTTTCTGTATATGCATCAATAGACGTAGCAGCCATGAGATTGACAAAATTTGTGATTTCTGCCAAGTTTCTTGACGAATTCAATAATCGAATCTTTTCCTCATACATTTCGAGATAACTCCATTCATTACTAAGAGAATTTAATGTTTTATCCAACTCAACGCAACACCCAGTAAAACTCTCATCCATTACGTTAAGCATAGCAATTTCTTCAGGAAATTTTCTCAATAGGTATTCGCTTTTTTTATCATCACTTAGCCATTCTTCTATCACGTTTAAAAAACCGTCATTCGATTTACCATCAATGATTTTGCGAAGTTCACCTTTTAGGAGCATGGGCAAAATTGTATTCTGATGAAAAGGAACCTTTTCATCCCAAATTTCTTCGTAGCTATTAAATTGTGATTGAGCTGTTTCAGTAATAAGATCCCAATCGCTCAAGTTTGCAAGACAATTAAAATAAGAATTGTAATACAAATCTTTTTCACTATTATTTCTAGCATAATTTTTAGTAATAAGATCACTATAGAGCGTCATTGCTTCTTTAAAAGAATTGTTTGATTCACATTTGATTGCTTTTAGTAGCAAAACTTTTACTTGTTCATCGAGGCTAAGTTTATCTTCTAAAATACCATTTATGACTTCAAGCTCATTTATTTTGTGATAAAAATCAATCAGTCTTATCCAATGTTGTAATTTTATTTCGTTTTCATCTAATCTTGCTCGCTTGTTTTGTACTTCATCATTATTTTGAGGTGTTAAGAATTGATTTAAATGAGTTATTTGACTTTCAATAAATAAAATTCCAGTAATTGATAATGAATCATTGAGTGTAGAGGGTGTAATTTCTAAATATTTTTCACTTTTGATGACCATCTCAACTAGAGCAGTAAGCAAATATGAATTTGATTCTTTTGAATTTTTTAGGACATTCATTACAGACGTATTAATTGATAAATAAAAGTTTCTCTCATTTTCTAAATCATTATTTTCACGAAATATCGAAGCAAGTGCAGTGAATATTGAGATAAAGATGTGTCGAGCGATAACAATATCTTTTTTTACTAGCGCTTGCAGTGGCAGTAGAATAGCAAGGCTATTAAAAAAGAAATCTGGAAAATCACCAACTCTATAACGTCGATACAGTACCGCATCTTTTCCTTGTTTCAATTGCTGAATTTTATCACGTTTAGAAGCTTCTGCAAAATCCCTTCGATCAACAGCACGTAACGCATAATCTTTTGATTTTTGATGCTCAGTTTTATTTACAATTCGTCTCCTCAAGTAATCAAGTGATGTGTCTGCATTTAATTTTTCTTCTTTATTTCTTTGAATTTGAAATTCTAGATTATCCATATCGGGATTTTGAGAAGTAAAAAAAGAACGTCGATCTAAATATTGAGGTTTTAATGATACAAACAATGAGTTTTGTGTTTGACTGAACTTGAAAGTTTGTGGTACTTGTTCAATAGTGTCTGGATTTTGTGTTGGTTCAAACATTCGATGATCATTTTTATTTAGTTGTGTCGCTCGAATCATTTGAATATATTGTGAACCATCGCCTGCCAACAATTGTCTCTGCTGTGAACCAACAAACATCGGTGGTAAAATTCTTTGCGAATATGATGACTTTGTTGCAATAGGAACTTCAAAAAAATTTATGTCATTGCGTTGATCATAATCCAATAATTTACGCTTCGATCTGTTGTGCTTTACAGAAATTTGAAGTAGCAATTGAGTAGCATAATGTAAAAACTTGTTTTCTAAGTTTGGATCGTAATAACCAGATAACAACTCATTAAATCTAGCAACCATTTTTGTTGAAAGTTGACTATTTTCATTGAAAAATTTAATTACTCTATTTTGAATTTCTTGATTAGTGTCTTCAAAGCCTTTAAGAATGACTTTTAATGGCTTCTTTTTGTCAAAATTAACATCATTTGCAAATTTTTCAATCGAGTAGATCATAATCTCATAGATTATATTTCTCACATCACTGTTTGCAGAGTTCACAAGATAATTTAGTTCATCGTAAAATGTAAAAAATTGAACACTCGTTAGAAATTCTAAACTTTTGTTCAAAATGTGTAATACAATGATTTGAAATTCACTCTGCTTGAGAAGATCTTTGATTTTAATAACAGTCATTTCGCGATGAACATTCGTTTTGAAAACTTCCATGCGCGATAGGAACATTTCAAGATACATGCACTTTGTGTTTCGAATAGCTGAAGGTATCGATTGAACAATTCGATTCATGAATGTGTCTAAAATCGATGGGAAACTTTTTTGTATTCCATAGAGCAGTTGTAAAAAGACATCAGTTTTTCCTTGTAAAGAACCAATTTTTTCTATTTTATTCCTTACAATAATTGTGTAATTTTCATTATTTATAGCGTTTAAGTATAATCCACATAACTGTGCTGAAGCTTGATAAATTTTGGGATTTTCTTTGTTGAACGAAAGTAAAATTGCTTTTAAAAACGTTTCACATTGCTCATCATTATTCCAAGGAACTAGATCATTCGCTAATATAACAGCATTAAGTTGAATACCACAAATTAATTTAACACCATCATTGCTTAGCATTTCGAGTAGAAGTTGAGTAGGAATTTTCCCAGCAAGAACTTCTTTCCAATTTTCAACTACTCTTTTTATCAATTCTAGATTCATTTTAAAAATTTCATTCTTTTCGTGATATGCATTTGCCATTAGAAACTTTAACAATAATCCAGCACATTCTTTCTCTTCGAATTTGTTAGGTTTGTAAATATGACTCCATGATATTAACATTGTTGTTATGTCGGTAATAAAGAAATTCATATTATTAAATCCGAGACTACCATCGGTAAGTATAGTCAATAATGGTTCAAGCAAAAACTCTGCATAATGTGAAAATACATTTCGACAATTGTCAATTAATTTTGCCAAGAATAATTTTACATTCTTATGTTGATCGTAATTAATCAAAGAATTGGCAATCGAAATGACCCACTCAAATTTTTTGCGATCAGCATTTTCAAAATTTGCGAAAATGGACAATTTTCTTGTATAGATTGTATTAATCACAGCTACTAAACAACCCATTACTTCATGATCATTAATTAAGACAGACTCTAAATTGATTCGCATTTGTTTTTGTTTTTCATTATTTCTTTGATCATTTTCAAGCATTTCTCGGTTTGTTAACACAACCGAATAGGAAAGATCAGTTTTTGTAAGCGTTTGACTCAGTGATCGATCAAATATTGAAATATTTTCAACATATTTCTTCTCTGTACTTGATGAATTAAAATCCATATCCTTAATGCTTACAATATATTCCTTAACTTTTGGAAAATCGTCAAAGTCTTGAGACCAATTTGAGTAAATATTTTCATCCAGCACATTAATTAATTTTCGCCAAATGAAAGATCGTGTTCTGGGATTTTCTTGAAAAAGACACAAATTGAATACTTCAGGCAAGTCTTTAGTATTAGCAACTATAGCTGCTAAAGCGCGATAGCAGTAACATTGAAACTTTCTAAATATTTCTTGTAAGGATGGATTATCGACTACAAAAACTACATCACGTCTTACATCTTTTGCTTTCATAATGAACTCTTTGATAAAAGTAAGTCCATTATTTAAATTTCCTCCATATGAATAAGTTGCATTTTCAATTTTTTTTTTTGGAACTGCTGCCACAAATGCCTCTATAATTAAATAGCCACCAGATCTATTAACAAAAGCAGATGCCGGATCAAAATCAAAATTTGTGTCAATCAATTGCCAAATTTGTCCAATTTTTTGCCGAATAAAATTCAGCATAGTATCCACTTGACAATTCTTCATTATTGTCAATAGATAGCGTGATACAATTGTAAGTCTTATTTCAGGATCAATTTGCTCATCTAAAAATGCATCGAAAGTTTGTAATAAAAATGTCTCTTGTTCTTTTTCCGTTAATTTTTCCATTAATTTCTTTTGAACATTTTGTAGCTTATCTTCAAGCATATATTTTTCATCATTAATTGTGATTTGAATAATGAATTTATAAATTACTGGAGACTTGCTTGTTAAAAGTGCTTGAAAAAGTGCATTTGTGAAGACAACAAAACTAGATTTCTGAATACTTCCATCAGGAAATTCCACTGAAAAAGAAAATGTATAATGAATTTTTTAAATAAAGAATAATAATAGAATTTTAACTTACTACTTCTTAAAGGAAGATGTTGTTGACGAATTTTATTTAGAGCTTTCATCAACTCATCATTGCTTTTGTCTTCACTGTGTGTTATGCATGGAAGTAAGAAAATAGCTTTCGATTTTATTTCTAATGAATTTTCTTTCCTCTCAAAAATATCAAGCAAATATTTTTGAAAGCTTTCAAGACGTTGACCAAGTAAGTGTAATTCATATGGGCACACCATTGCTATGTGAGTTATCAAATTAATTATAGCCATATCAACACAGTTCAAATCGTTGTTCATGTTATTTGTGACTTTTATAATCATTGGCCATACAGAAATCATTGTGTGAATATTTTCATTCAACAAATTTGGCTTATCATCATTATGATACTTATAGAGAAATTCATTCAAATCTGTCAAAATTTTGAAAATTCGCAAATTGTTTGAAGTAGAGTCGCTCAATTTCGAAATTAATTGTGATATGACATTTTGATTTTGCGTTATGAATGTTTGAAAAATGGGATTTTTAAATATTTGTATGAAATTTTCTCCTTTTGTAATTTTGCATATACTAGAGACTTTCAATTGATTATCATTAAGAATGAAAAGTATTAGCTCATTTGAAAAATTATTTACTTTAAGGCATACTTTCATTACGTTATTGATGAATTTCTTTACTGATGGCTTAAAGGATCTTGGCCGATGAATTTCCATATTTTCTTCAACAAGGCAATTGAAAAGTTTTTTCAACAAATCTCGAGCAATATTTTCAATCTGATTTATATTCATTTGCTCTTTAAAGTTTGAAATTAGAATGTCAATACCATTGAGTTTGTTTTCTTCTGTCTCATCTATTGTACTGTTGCTAATAAGTGTTTCAAATAAAATAAAAAATTTGCTCATATGCTTAATTATTTTGATTTTTAACAATTTCAAGAGTTCATGATGCAAACTTTTCGAATGATTTGAAGCCGTTTCGATGAACTGTAAAATTCGATTACCAAGATTACTGATAATATATTGCGATTTATAATCAAAGCTTAATTTTTGTGGCTTAAAAATTAAGATCTTAATCATTTTGAAAAGTGTTTCATAATTTTTGTTTAGCAATATTTCTAGAGGATATTGTTTCATTATGGTCTCTAGTAAGTCTAAAATTGTTATCATTGTAATATTTCTCATGACATAAATTTTATCCACATTTCGGTTGTACATTTTTGCTTCATAGCTTATTTGAGTGCTGTTAATTAAATTTTCATCGATTGATCTTACGAGGAAATTTAAATCATTGACAACTACATTACTCAAGAAATAGTTAATCGAATAGGAAATTATTGATGATTTAAAAAGTGTCTTAACTTCTTTTTCAGGTATTAATTCATTTTTTAACAACCAATAATAGAAATCAAGAATACGAAGAAAATTTTCCATCCAATTGTAAGTTTCTTTGTAGATCGGTTCAGTTGTTCCCTTTAAAAACTTTAAATCCGGTTTTTGTACAATTCCTGTTTGTTCTTCGGAAAATTTTAAAATCTTCTTGATAGACCAATTATTTTTATAATATCTTCGTTTATCATCTTTTTCTAGTATCATTTTGAGAAAAATTTGCATGCATTTCCGTCGATAGAAATATTGCCGCATAATACATTGTTTGAACAACCAGTTCAAAACATCATTGAACATAATTCCTTCAAATCCAAATGGTTTTATCCGGTCTTGATTTGAATTGTCAAAGATATCATTTCGTTCGATGAATACTCTTGTTATATGATCAAGTGAAGATGAAACTTGTTCGAAACGTCTATCATCAACAAAGCAATTATCCAAATGATCAGAAAAATCCTCAGTATTTCTATTTATTTAGAGAGAAAAAAAGTTTCACATTTTAGCAGACACATTTTTTTATTGAAACTTACCGAAAATTTAAGCAAAAAACATCGAGCAAATAAATCCAATAAATATCAATAAGAGATTCTTCTTCTCTTATAATTCGATAAATATTATTGAAAGCTAATGTCGCACCTATTCTTCGCGATCTGAAAATATGGAAATATTGGAAATATTAGACGTTTAGAAATTGTAATAAAATAACTTACTGTTCAGTCTCAATAGACATCTTTTTCAATTCTTGAAAGAAGTCTACAAGTGTTATAGGAGCTAACTTTCTCTGTTCTTTATTTGTCTGTCTCATTAACCAGAGTATATATTCTCTCAAGAGTCTTGCTGATAAATCTTGAATACTATTATCACGATAAGAAATCATTTCCAACACTGCTTCCATTAGAATTGTAGATAGAGGATTTAGAATTTGATCTGGCTTAGAATAAAAATGCATCATTTGCATCAAAAGCGGTTCAAAGAGAGCTCGAATTGTTTGATCCTTTTCAGCTCCAAGAATTATGATATTTTTGCATAAATCTTTCCAAATCGGTAAAGTTTCAGATTCTTTCAAATTTTTACCCATCATATAGAGAATCATACCATGAAGAAGTTCACAACCAGAAATTTTGCTTGATCGATCGCTCGAATGAAGTGCAATGTAACAAACACGCTCTATAATTTGATCAAGATAAATCAATGCATTGAGTTCGTCATCCGAATGCAGCGTAACATTGAAAATATTGGTGATGTATTCACGAGTTAATTTTGGTTGAAAATTTGAAAGAATAAGTTGCGATTCTTCAGGTGTGCAAGCTCCAAGAAAAAGTAAAATTCTTTTTTTCAACTTCATAGCGTCTGTTTCTATTGATTGAAGAATAGTTCTTTTACGTTGTCGCTTATATTTAAGTTCTTTCAATTCACTATCAATTGATAACTCTTTTCCGCTTGACAAAAATGATTCTAAACACGGTAGTACTTTCTCAAGCAGCATCCTTCGTGTTTTTGGATCGTTATTATATTCATTAATAATATTTTCAAAACATGATAGTGAATGATGAGCAAGTTTCACAATACTTTTTCCAACTGTAAATCCAAGAACAAGAATCGAGATAAATTCATTGATTTGATCCTTAAGAATAACTATTGGTGATTGAAAAATTAATTGGAGGCATGCAATTTGAAGTTCATCAGAAACTTGTTTAGCACGTGCAAACAATAGCTGAATATAAGTCTTCAAATTTGTAAAAAGAGATAATTTCATAAATTTATTGTCGTTGCTATATTTTCCAAAAATTTCTAGTCTTTCTATTACTATTAAAGCGATCTCTATTAAATACATGAATGCCGATACAATTGGATTTTTCATAGCGAGAAAAATTGATTTATCCAACCATAGTTCAAGCCAGTCTAAAAATTTTTCTTTAAGCTCTTCATTAGACTGCTGAATGATTATATCACTGTAAAATTGTGTGAGATTATAAAGAATTTGAAAGTTCTCTGGTCTAACTGCTTCCAATTCTAGAGAAATGTCAGTGAAAAAAAATTCCACATCACTATTAGACGACTCATCAAAGTATTTTCTCTTTCTTGTACTCAAATCTAATTTA
Source organism: Polypedilum pembai (assembly GCA_014622435.1). Lineage (NCBI taxonomy): Eukaryota > Metazoa > Arthropoda > Insecta > Diptera > Chironomidae > Polypedilum > Polypedilum pembai. Next base: position 48,925 of record JACWBX010001069.1, read on the forward strand.
TCGATAATTTGAAAAAGATTCTTGATAAAATGTTCATAAATTGTTGCACCAATGCGTTTATAATTTTCATCTGTTGGATTTAAAAGACGCTTCCATAATGGTAAATAACGCGCATATGTAATTGTCTCTTTCCAATCTTTGATATTTTCATAATTACTTTCTAAATCATATTTTAACTAGATGTAATGAAAGGTAAAAAATTTTATATATTATTATTAAATAAAAATAATTTCAAACGAACCTGATGACTACAAGTCCACAAAATTCCTTGCCATGTAATTGAATCGACAATATCATTAAATATTTTTCCACCTAAGGAAAACAAAATTATTTTAATATAAGTAATAGAATTTATGTTTCTCATGATTTCTTACCCATTTTTTCTAGATTAATAAAAGTTTCTAATAAACCGTTTGCAACTAAATTGTGATGTGAAGTTGATAGAAAATGAAAGTCTTTAATTAAAATGATCATGACTGATTGAAGTGACTGTAGTTGAATACCAGATATTTCATCAATTTGATTGATAATTTTTGATAGAGCTTCGATATAATTAGGCAAATGTTCTAGCACTTCTCTGCGTTTCATCTTGTTCCCCACGAAATACGAATATTCAGTGCGTTGCATTACCAAGTCAAATCTATCGTTTAAATATTTTGGTTCAAGTAAAATTTTTACAGCACTTGCCATGTAACCAAATCCTTTAATTGCTATCCGAATTTCATGCGTTTCAGAATTTGATGATTCAAGAATCTTTTGGAAGTGGTTCATATAGAATAGTAATATTGGTTTGTCTTCTTCATTCTTTCTTCTTTCAATATTTTTTGCAATTTCTATGTGAATAGTTTGAATTGCAAGAACACCAGCATTTTTATCGTCGTAATTTTTTGAGCTTATCCATTTTTCTAAAATATTGTGCCATTTCAAATGATCTTTAAAAATAAACTCACTGACTAGATGTCCGTAAAGGTTGACAACTGCTAGCATATTTCTAAAGGGAACTCGATTTGAATCTGCATTGATACTGGCATGTTTGAAAGGATCGGATAAGAGAACCATACATTCATAAAACCTCTTCCTAAAATGTTCATCTTCCTTCTCAGTTGGTGTAAAATTTTCCAAGTGATACTTCAAACCATCTACAGCACCGCTGATTAAAATTAAAGAAGTCGATGCTTTGTCATCCTTATACAGATTTTGAATAACTGTTAGCATTTTATCAAGAAGTTTTCTTGCATCTTCTCGACTAAATTTATCAGGAAACATTTTCGAAATTTTTCCCAAAAGCTCGAATGTATTGTTGAAAAGTCTATTTTTAACAGGTTGATCGAAAACAGAAAGGAGAGTCTTAATCAATGCACTGACTTCAACATCACGCTCTTCCTCAAACAATGCATTTCTGTTTAAAATCTCGTCGATTGATTTCACTGCCATTTCTTTAAATCGAGCACTTGGTTCAGCGCACTTTATAATTTGAATGCATACATCAATGACATTTTTTGAAAATGGCTTTACAAATGAGGAATGTAATAAAGTCACTTTTTGAATAAGTTCAAGAACTTTGGCGGCACTATCATGAAATATTTTAGTTGTAATTGCTGTTATTAAAAACTTTATTATATCAATTTTTCTATCATTTTCTTTAAGTAACAATTCTATCGCATATTCTAAAATATAATAAATATTAATAGACTATAGTAGATTTATATGTAAAGTACTTACTTATTTCAGTTGAAGATTTTGGTACATCAAAATAATCAGAGAGAACACAAATGATTTGCAAACATTGTAATGAGTTTTTGTTTCTTTTAGCATTACGAAGTGCTTCCAATTGTGTTTTTATATAATCTTTTGCTGACATTATACTAAAATACGCATAAAATTTATCAATTTTTTTGTTTGTTAACGAAGTTGCCGTAAATTGCGAAATATTTTAAAAATTAAAAATTACCTTAATTTACACAAAATTCAGATCAAACTTGATGATAAATAAACTTTAAAAAGTTTTATCAATTAATTTATAAGAAAAACACTTTAAATCAGTTTGTAAATTCACGTATAATAAACATTTTTTAAAAAAAAGTAGCTTGAAAAGAATTTTTGTTTTTAAATTTTGAACTTTTTTGAATTTTTAAAAACGGTTTTCAAAAAATGAACTTAAAAATACACTAAATTGCATTGAAGAAGGAGAAAAAAGAAAAGTGTGTCTTTAAAAAGTTTTTGTTCAATATTATATTGAACTTCGTTGTGCTGAAATTTTCTTTATTCCAGTTTTAGTTATTGATAGAATCGGAAGTCAAATATAAAAACACAGAATTTATTTTAAACATCAAAATCAAATTATACTTTACATATTATTAGTTTAGATATTTTTTTGCATTTATTAGAGCTGGGAAATATAATGAAAAAAGAAATTTTAATTAAAAACGTAACTCATAAATGGTATCACTCTGATCCAGCAACCCATCATTTTCTTACAATTCTTTTTTCAAAATTTACGCAAGGCTCAATCCTCCACTAATTGACATTAAAGTGATTTCTAGTCAAAAAAACAATAATATTCTAATAATAAACATATATAATAAAAAATAAAAAAGAGAAGAAAAAATAAAATATAATAAAAGAGAAGGTACTGCCAACTTTTAACTCATCTAGCTATTTTTACGCAAAACAAATCTATAAAAAATTCAAGTAAATTGTGATATCTTGTGTGAGAGTGTGAAGTAAAAAATTTTTTCGTGTGTGTGATTTCTGTAAATTATAATAAAATAAAGAGAAAAAAGAGAGATAAAGAAAATTAGCAAAATGCATATGAATATTGGTGTTGTTAGGCAATCACGCGTGTTGCTAGGCTATATATTCAGTACATCGCTGCGTAATACAAATGCAATTCACAAAAATAAAAAATTTTCTACAACAACAAGTTCTACAACTTCTTCATCAGCAGCGTTATCAAAGGATAATGAACTCGTCAAAAAATCCGTCTTTATATCACAATCGTATGACATTTTTACAAATCTTGCTATTGAAGACTGGATCTATCGCAATTATGATCTTAAAAATCATCACATCTTGATGCTTTGGGTTAATAATCCATGCGTTGTGATTGGTCGCCATCAAAATCCATTTAGTGAAGCAAACGTTTTCGGACTAAAAAATGCTGGCATTGAGTTGGCAAGGCGAAATAGTGGAGGAGGAACTGTATATCACGATCGAAATAATTTAAATTGTACATTCTTCACGCCTCGCGATCGTTATAGTCGGAAGTACAATTTGAACTTAATTTCAAGAGCCATTTATCGTGAATATGGAATTGACACTGAGATATCAGAGCGCGATGATATCCTATTACATGGAAAAAAAGTAAGTTACAAAGTCCAACAAAAAATATCAAGTCAAGAACGCAACAATGTTACTTATTAGTACTTACGATTTAAAAAAATGTGTTTGTCTCTGAATGAGTATAGTATGTGAAGGAAATTTTTTGTGCATCGATAATGTCATTTTAAAATTATACATCTATATAGAACGAGTCTCTCTCACTCTCATACTTGTTGCTGCTCACTCTCATAGAGCTCCGAATATTTATTTACATCAATAAAACTCAATGGAAATTTCCTATATTCATTTTAAATTTCTCAGCTGGCAACAAGCTTAAAATGTCATAACATAAATTTTCATTTTTTATATTATTAACAAATTAGGCACTCGAGTGCTTTTACTGTAAAATAAACGGTTTTTTATTAAAAAAGCGATTTTGTTGATATTTTTTCAATACAATGAGTCATGTGAACTTGTTTAATATTTTTTTTCGTTACTTTAGTGTCTTTCCTTTAGCAATTCCCGCATACACATTAATCTCTGAAAACGTGCTAGACAGTTCTAATTTCAATTTTTGTGTAGATGTATTTGATTGTTATCGTGCGTTGTTTTTTCGTCAAAGCGAAAATAAAACTTTAATTGATAATGTTCTATTTGTTTTATAAATAGATATCGGGAACAGCTGCGAAGTTAGGACATCCGAACGCTTATCATCATTGTACTTTGTTAGTTGATTGTAACAAAAACAACTTGAAGAGTGCATTAACTAGAAACGAGAAGGTATGTAAATTGAAACAATAAAAATCAGTAATACTTACCGTCAGTGAGCGCATTTTCTTGTTACAAATCAGTGTTTTCTTGCAAAACTTAATCTATTGAAAATTTAATGAAATCGTTCTCAGAATAATTTCAAAAGACTTTTCTATGAATTTTATAAAAATTTAAGGGAGACATATGGACAAAATGCTGACAATAGCGCCTTTTTTCTTTGAGGAAAATGCGCTAAAAATAATAAATTGTTATAAATGAAATGAGGTGAGAGCGAGATAATGATGTTGAAATAAAATAAAGTCGTACTTGTGAGAAAAATGTGAGACATATCAATGTTTAATAATTAATAAAAAATAGGTCAACGAACAGGTTGAAAGATTTTATTTTTTCGCTCCTATCAGTTTAGTGATAAGACTTTTTTTCTTTATAATCCACATGTTTTTCATTTTAAACATCATTCATCGGGTACTTGCCATGATAATTGTTGAACTGAAAATTAAGCATACACACACACACATAATTTCGCTCTCTCTCTCTTTCTTTGATATAAACTCACTTTTCGTTTGTTGATTAATATACTCGTCATATTTCTTAATAGGAGGAGATCACAAGCAAGGCTACTGCTTCTGTTCGTTCATCAGTCAAAAATCTTGCTGATGTGAACAAAAATGTAAATGTGCAACAATTGTTAACAGCAATTGGATATGAATTTTTACGCACACCAGCTGATAAACTGTAAATATTTTATTATAATGTTGTTTTTTCAATGCTTTATTTATATTTTTTTACTTTGTATAGATGTGATGGTGGTCGCGAGTTAGTAATGCAACAGAGAGGATTTCAGTTAATCAATCCAACTGAAAAATGGTTTCCTGGACTCAATGAGCTTCGTGAAAATTTCAATTCATGGGATTGGAAATATGGAAAGACACCAAATTTCACTGTTTCAACTACAATAGAGCTTAAAACACATGAAGAATGCCATAATTCGATGAAAGTGAGCGTTGATGTCGAAAAGGTAAAAAAAATAATCAGTTAAAATTTTTAAATTTTTCATCATTATTTTCTTTTTTTAAGGGATTAATTCAAAAGATTGAGTTAATTTTGAAGGGATCAAGTGAAGTAATGCCAATTGTTTCCAGCCTAATTGGTCAGCCTTATGATGAAAATAATTTCGAAAAAATTGTAAATGCTTTGAAGTCAGTATCTACTGAGAACGTTAAAAGCGTTTATGAAAATGGATTGTGATTCATGGATCTTAATCTTGATTTTCTTATGGTTGATTAAATATGATATTTCTATAAAAATAATGTTTTACGCATGCAACTGCATACAAATTTTTCCGAATATTTAACTTTTATTCAGTCCAATTTTTAAATGAATTTTATTAAAACGCAACAGCAACCAAGAATGTAGTCATATCAATATTATTTTTCTCTTGATTATTCTTATGTTTTATTTTTCTTCATTTAATAAAATTAATGCAAATATCGTTACTATTAAATCAACTATATGCTTTTTATTCTTTACAATTGATTTAAATTCAAAAGGTAATTTCATTTTTTTTATCATAAGTTTTTGATTGATAGAAATTTAAATTTTACGTAAACGTAAACTGATTTTTTACGTACGAAGTTGATGCTAATCTTTGCGTCTTTTTGTTGCGTCTTGAAAATTGCTGCTTTTGAAAATTTATTTCATCTTGAAACTTCAATTTTTTTCGAGAAGTCTTAAATTAAGTCAACATGTCGTACGTTATTCGTCGAGGACCTAAACAAATCAGTAAGTCTGAGAAAAGTGACCATAGTTAAATGAGTTATTATGAAGAAATTCATAAAATTATTGATGTTGCATAATTTTTTTAATAACTTATTGTCTCTGAATTTTAGCTGCTATCGGTCGTTGGGCATACAATTTATCAGGATTCAATCAATATGGTATGTAATATGTTATGATATGGAATTTGTATTAAATTAATATGGCTACTTCTAAGGTCTCCATCATGATGATGTTTTGTACGAAACTGAAGATGTAAAAGAAGCACTTCGTCGTGTTCCACAACAATATATTGATGAAAGGAATTTTAGAATTACTCGTGCATTGCATCTTTCAATGACTAAGACTATTTTGCCTAAAGATCAGTGGACAAAATACGAAGAAGGTTTTTTTATTGTTATTTTATTAAAATCAGCTGATTATTAAATTTAAAATCTTTTTAGATTTCAGATATTTGGAGCCATATTTGGAGGAAGTTCAAAGAGAACGTGAAGAAAAAGAAGAATGGAATAAGCAGTAAATTATTATAATATCACAAAATTTGGTGTGTTACGAAAAATCTAATAAGTAGCAGAATAAAATAAAACAAAATAAAAATCATTTTATTTTTTATATTATATTTTGTATCATAAACATTGTTGCAGGATTGTATGAAAAAATTTAAACAATTAACATTGAGTGTTCAGCACAAAAACAGTGAGTGCTGAACACTAAAAATTGAGTATAGAACAAAAACATTGAAGACTAAATGCTAAAACTTGAATACTGAGCATTGAATAATTAAAACATCAATGAAAAACTTTCTGATCAACAAGACTTTAAGTTCATTAAGATTTCTAAAAATCTCAGAATCATATTAAAAAAATTATTTTATGATTTACAGTATTAAAATTGAACTTGATGTTTTTCTAGGTATACGAAAGGTTTTAAATGGTAAAATAAACATTTTATTTCTTGAAATAAATCAGAAAGAAACATTTGAATCAGCAATTAAGTAGAAACTCAATGATGCAAGAAAGTAGTAAAAGTGCAAAAAATTGTTTCTAAAATAGATGACTTTATAATAATTGATATAATGATACGAATAAAATAATGATATTCATGTTGTGTTAAAGTGTTTCTATAAGATTATATTTCATTTCAGGGGGACAGATATTTTGGCGAATAGTGAAAAAGACTAGTTTTTGCGAAAAAAGTGAAAAAAAGTTGCGCAAATGAGATGCACACAAAATGTTTTTCTGTAAAATTCTCTTAAATTATTACATTATAAGTATTGGAAACAGCAGAAATTCGATCTAAAAGATTTAATCAAGAAGTTAAGCTATTGTAAAACCTTAAAAATAACTTAATGAAATTTTGTTATAACAACAAAATGTTTGTTTATGTTGTGATGTAAAATTTTGAATTTTAAAATTTTTATTTTAAAGTAATAACCCATTTTCGATGATTTTAAATGAACCAGTTTACATCAGAATAATTTTTGTTGATGGTTAACAAAGTATAAAGCATTTTAAAGCATATTTAAAAATTTTTGTTTTTGTTGTACGTAAAAGTGAAGCAAAAAAAAAAACAAAAGGAAGCAAAAAAGCGAAAAGAAGCAAAATCTTTCGCCATAGTGTCTATCCCCCTATTTTATTCTTTAAAAATGTAAACAAAAATTGTATGAAAATCCGATACGATACCCTATCATTTCATGTTGATTAATTTAAACCAATGTCATTAATGAAATTTATATATGTCTTTATTCCATTTTATGATGAAAATTTTGTGAAATTTTAAAAGCATAAATTGTAATACAAGAATAACAAAAAAAAATTCTAAAAATACTGATTTCATCCCAGTAATCCTTTTGTTTACAAATATTTTCTCTTTCTCTCTTCATATAAAAATTAAAAATAAATAGAAAACGAATGAATAACAATTCAGATCAAAGCACAACGGTAAGTAGGTGAAAAGCTTTATTAGATAAACATCAATCTAATATAAAATTAATCATTTGATGATAGAATCAAAGCATTTTTGTGAATTTCATTTCTACTGGAATTAAGCGCAAAAATTCGGAAAATGAAATCGATTTTAATGAAAGCAAAAAAACGAAAAGTGAATCAGATACCTTCTCAATAGCAAGCTTTGATTATGATGATTTGATAGTTTATAGCCCTGAGAGTTTCAATGGACAAGATGATGAAGATGCGCTACTTGATAAGGAACAATTTGTTCAATTTGAAAATTGTTTCAACACATCATTAAACATCCCTCAATGCACTGAATGTCGATTAAATAAGGATTGTAATAAATATAACTGCAGATTTTATATGTTTCGCAAAATAGAACGTGATAATGGATTTTATCGTGTCGTTGGATTTTTAGATCAAAATATACATATACAATTTGCCGATATAGACTTGTGGAAAAACCCTGATTCAAGCATTTTAAAGGATTGTGAACCAATTTCAAAGTGCAATATTGTTCGCTGTATTGCCAGTCAATTTTGTGAAATGGTTAGAGAAGAAGAAAATGTGTATAAATCATACATCCTGAATGTCAATAATCCCATATTAGCATGGAAAAGAGCCATATACAAAATCAGAGAGATGTGTGATGTAAGTAATAGTTTTAGAAATTTTTGAAAAGGTTTAATATTATTCTTTTTTTAGGCATGTTCAACTAGTATTTTCAATTTTCATTATGTTTGCACAGAATGTGGAACAGTAGTTTGTATTGATTGTTATAAAGAACGAAGCGAAGGTAAAATTATACAAATATTATCAAAATCAGAAAGAGAAGAACGTGATAAATTCTTTTGGCTAAAATGTACTGATGACATGAAACATAATATGATTTTAAGTAAAATGATTCCCGGTAATATTCTCTCAAATCTAAATGAACAACTTCACAGTTTCTGCGATTCTCATAAGATAAAGCTTTTATGTTCATGCCGTGATAAATCAATCCCATCGCTTTTCCCTTCTGATAAACTGGATTATCAGCAAAAAGTTCAGAAAATGAGAAGGGAAAAAGTAAGAAAACACCTCTTACAAAACAGAAATTTTCTTAATTTCGAACAAAATTTAAAAATAATTGATCATGTTTATGTCTCAAATCAAACAGTACTGAAATTCAAAAAGCCATTAGAATCGCCAGAGAGTTATGCGCTGTTTCAATACGAATGGTTACAAGGAAATCCGATTGTGGTATCAGATGTTAAGTTAAATAAAAATATATGGAAGCCACAATATTTTCTCGACAAATTTGGATCAGTCAGACATTCACTAGTAAATTGTCAAGCAGATCAAGTGATTAAACGAGTACCATTGCGAGATTTCTGGCTTGGATTTGAATCATATCAAAATCGATTGCCGCAAAATAGCCAAAATAAAATTATCTTAAAGCTTAAAGACTGGCCAGATACTCAAGATTTTGCAGATTTACTTCAAGAGCATTACAACGATTTGATGAATGCAATTCCATTTAAATTATACACACGTCGCGATGGAAGATACAATTTATCTAAATATTTACATGTACATTTTTTAAAACCTGATCTCGGTCCTAAACTCTATTGTGCTTATGGCAATTTTGTACAATCAACTGTAAGAGGCTCAACTAACTTACATCTCGATATATCAGATGCTGTCAACATTTTAGTTCATGTAAGTCGACCTAAAGATTATCATTTGGCAAATAAGCAATATGATAAAGAGGAAATTAAAAAAATACTCGAACAAATTGGATGCGATGAAACTGATTTACAAACGTTTATGACTAATGATAAATTACCAGGAGCTGTTTGGATGATGTTTCACTCAACTGATGTTTTGAAAATTCGAGAAGCTTTGCACGAATATGCCAAAGAAAATAATATTCCACTCAAGTCAAATGAAAATCCTATACACAATCAAGATTGGTATGTGGATGTGAATTTAAAACGAGCACTTGAAAAGAAAAACATTCGGCCGTACACAATAATTCAATATGAAGGCGATTGCATTTTTATTCCAGCTAATACACCGCATCAAGTCACCAATATATTTGACTGCATCAAAATAGCATTAGATTTTGTGTCTCCTGAGAATGTTAGTGAATGCATTAATTTAACAAATGAATTTCGTTTACTAAGCTCTCGACACGTTAATCGTGAAGATAAACTACAAATTAAATCCATTTTGTATCATACAATTAAAAATTTGGTACAGTCTACAAATTAAACGATAAAAAAATTTTCCTTTTTTCGTTAAATTTATTTCAAAAAATAAAACCAACTGCTGATAGATATTACATTTTTTCTTTTATAATCTTAAAATCCAGTATTTTGAGTTTGTTCAATTACTAATTGTCGTAGCTCTTCAAATTTTGGATGGTTTTCGTCTTTTATTAATTTAAACATGAGACTCTCCGATGTTGTGATGAAACAGCCTGCATGTCGCAATCGTTCAATTGCAAAATTTCGATCAATAGTTGATCTTGATAAAACGCAATCTGCAACAACATGAACTTCATACTTTTTTGTTTCCAATAAATCAAGGCATGTTTGTTCAACACAAACGTGTGTTTCCATTCCAAACACAACTATTGTCTCAATGTGTTTTTGATTATCAAGAACTTTGAAAACTTCTGGAATATACATCGAAAATTTTGTTTTATTGAAAATTCCCATTGCATGTTTAATATCGAGCTCGGCAATGGTTTTTCCTGATTTCTCACGGTTATGCTCTGTAACAATAAGAGGGATTTCAACAATTTTACTTGCAGTTACCTGGAAAAAAATTTAATTTCATAATGTTTTGTATATTAGTGATTTCAAAAATTTCTTACTAATTTTTCAACATTTTGTGAAAACTCTTTGAAATAATCCATGAAGCGAAACTTTTCTTGAGTATCACAAAGGAAAAATAGAGTTTTTTTTGGATTCAAATATCCAATTTTTCTGAAAGACATTTTTATTTTTTATTGAACTTTATGAAAACTCTTGAAACGCAAAAATCCCTTTATACTTCATAAGTATTTTTTCCATGTGTAGAGTCGCAAAAAATTCAAAAAATTTTTCAGGTATATTTTTATATTAATATATTACCTCAACCGTTAAAAATCATTCAAAAACCAAGCTAGGTAGTTAAAAAATTTTGAAAAATTTCTAAATTTTATAATTTTGAAAAACCTGTATTTTGACTAGGTTCTGCAACTAACTTTCGTACTTCATTAAATTTCGGATGATTTTTATCTTGCAATAATTTAAATATAACATTTTCCGATGTTGTGATGAAACAGCCTGCATGTCGCAATCGTTCAAGTGCAAAATCACGATCAACTGTTGATCTTGATAAAACACAATCTGCAACAACATGAACTTCATATTTTTTCGTATCTAATAAATCGAGACACGTTTGATCAACACAAATATGTGTTTCAAGACCAAAAATAACAATTGACTCGACATTTTTTTCATTATCGAGAATTCTGCCTACCTAGAATTTTCAAAGAAAAGATAAGTTTGAAAAAATATTTTAAAATTTAGAGAAAAGAAAAAAATTACATCAGGAATGCACATTGAAAATTTTGTTTTATCAAAAACTCCTTTTGCATGTTTAATGTCAAGTTCGGCAATGGTTTTCCCTAATTTCTCGGGATTTTGTTCTGTGACAATAAGAGGGATGTCAAGAATTTTACTTGTATTTACCTAAAAAATAATTTTAATTTCAGTTTATGTTTTGATGACTTCAAAAGTTTCTTACAAGTTTTTCAACATTTTTAGAAAATTCTTTGAAATAATTCATGAAGCGGAATTTTTCCTGGACATCACAAAGAAGAAATAAAGTCTTATTAGGGCTTAAAAATCCTAATTTTCTGAAAGACATTTTTATTTTTTATTGGACTTTGTAATACCGCAAAAATTAACATTATTTAATGTGTAATTTTGATATGTAGAGTCCAAAAATTTTTTTTCCAATTTTAACATGTTATTGAAATTATCTTATGTCGCCTCATAGTTTATATAAAAATTAGTTTAAATATTATTTAATTAATTAAAAATTTAATTTAAAATTTTTTCATACAATTTTTGATGACTCGTATATGTATGTTATTAATGGAAAATCGACAACGTATTTGTATACATGTTTGAAAATATTTCTCGAGAGGAACATTTGAGAAAGTGTGCTGAAGTCTAGGTAGTTTTTTCTTCTTCAAATAAAAATCATTAATCAGCAATCATCGAATAAATTTTGTGAGAAATTTGTGAAGTTCGTGAAGAAAAAATATTTTTATTCAAGTTTAAAATGTAAATTATTGTGCTTATTGTAAAGAAAAGTGTAAATGAATGTTTAATTTATAAGAAAAATATAAATTTATGTGGCAAAACGTGAGAATTGTACGAAAATAATGATACGTCCTGAATTCAGGCGCTAAGTTCTTATAATTTTAAATGAATCGTCGACAAAGTTTGGAAAAAGGTAAATTAAGTAAATTGCATCATAAGTGTATGATAAATGCAATACAAGTGAATATATACATTAATGTGAGAATCTAGAGGCCGAAAAAGACAAAAAATAAATGCTCTAAAAGAAAAATTTCTCTTCAGTGTTACCTGCGCGTATAAAAAAAGTATTGCCGTTGTTGTCGTGATTTGTCTGTGTATAGATGTATGCGAGTTTTTCATCATCATCATCAATTTTTTTCTCTCTCTCTCTCTTCTGTGTGATGATCTGAGATGAGTATGATGATTTCAATAAAAAATTTCTAATGTGATTATTAGCACATTTTTTTTGTCTCAGAAATGTCAAAAATGTAATACATGTGTATGAGATTTGTTGCACAAGGAAAAATTCTAATTAAATTTTATATAAATTTTTGAGCAATTATCGCGATAATTTGAATAAAAGAGGGAACTTTTCGTACTTTAATGGCGAATACTCTTTTTTATAGACAAGCTAACTTTTTCTCCAAATCTTCTTCTACTCATCATCTAAGGAGCTCACATAGATAACATATTTTTTATTTTTATAAAAATCGTGTCATTTTCTTCTTCCTGCCATTACTGCACACACTATAGAGTTTATTAAAGTGAAAGTAATTTTCGATAATAAAAAATTATTAGAAAATTAATAAAATTTCATTTGTGTTAAAGTAATAAATCAAAATAAGAAAATTCCTAGAAAACAAACATACAAATTACTCGTGAGCTGATAAAAAATTGTGTTAGAGCTCTCACGGTGGATGTATAAGACATGAAAATTAAACAACCAAAAAATATACAGGTTGAAATGTCAATGGCACAAAAATCTCTATTTCGTCCATTTTTCAAAAAAAAAAAACATTCAATCTGCTATGTGTGAGAAGCAAATGTGAGAAAGAAAGGTAAAATAAAGAGTAGTAAATTGAGTATAGAACGGAAAAGCACATTGACAATTGTTGAGCATTGACTTTAAAGAACAGAAATTTTTTTTTAATGTTATGATATTTATTTTGGCATAAATATTTGAATTTTGAAAAAATTTACCTACCATCAGAAAAAATGAATTGTGGGTATATGAATATTATCTATTATTACCCATGTTGTAAAATAATGACCACTTGTATGGTGCACATACATAAAGGTATCAACACGTAAACATAATTGCGATTGTAAAAAAATTATAATAAATTATCCTTATGCACTTTCATTCATATATATGCAATTGAGTGTGATTGTTATCAATGTTATATTTATTTCTTTATAAAATGTTTTTCCAATAACAACAAAAACGTGTGAGTCTCTATAGAGAAAACACATGTTTTAGCAACACACTCTCGCATTAGTGTTTGTGTGTAAGTTTTTCTCAATAAAAATCTCTGCTTCTTTTATATCCACATAAGATAAAAACCGTTAGCTATTTATACACAACTCATGCAGAAAGTAAAATGCGAGCGACTCAAATGTGTGTAACTTTTCTGTATGAATTTATACCAAAATCATATTTAAAAAAATTATCGCGAGATGATAAAAAGGGATAAAAGTAAACAATCAAAAATCATCATCTTCATTTATTTGCGCAAATAAATCGCTTTAAATCATATATACACAATACGTTTATCAATAGAGAGCGTACAATGAAAATAAAATGAGAGGAAAAATGACGATGATAATATGAAAAGTATTGGAGAAAAATCAAAGCACATGCTCATTCGACATTTGCGCGGGAGTGTGGTCTAAAAAAAATCCTTTCTTCATATTTTTGTTGTTAAACATATAAATGGATGAGAAAAAAATGAACGGTGCAATCTTTTCTTTTGTCTGTCTTTTAAAATTTCAAACATAATTATTATCATGATATGAAAAGTGAAAATAAATTTTCTTTTTAAGGTCGAAAAAGAATGATCTACCTCCACCTACCCATTTTCGTTTATTCATTTATTAATATTTAATTAACTTCCCATGAAAATTGATTTTTTCATTCTAGCTTTTACTTGTTATAAAATTCAATTGAAAGTGAAAAGAAAAAGTAAAAAAGTGAGAGAGAGAGAAAGAGAAAAATTGTTTTGGCGTGGGTGAAAGAGAAAAAAAATTTCATGCATAGGAAAAGACTGTTTAGTCGCTAATTTGTCTGATTTAATGCCTTTTATTACCTGCCTTATTATCTTTTGAGCAAGTGTCTTAAAAAGATGTTAATCATAAAACATATGAATAAATATGAAAAAACACATGGGTGTTTTGTTTAAGTTCAAATATTTCTTTGAGAAGCGTTGAATATTTTAGTATGAATGTTTTGAATAAAAAATTATTTGAATTATTTATTACACTGTGATTAATTTTCATAGGTATTTTGTCTCCTTCGGGTCCATTTTTGACACCGAGTCAATCACCATCAATACAACATAGTCCTCGCTCAATACAACCGTCACCTTCGCAGTCACCTTTTCAGCAGCAGGATGTTTTACTGGTGACAAACAATAGTCAACATTTTATTAATACATTTAGCACGACTCAGGAGCAAGTACGTTTTAACTTAAATAATTTTTCTTGCTGTGCATAAGTTTAATTTTTTTTTCTAATAGGATCGAAAAACAGGGACACCAAATAGAAGATTGTCCTTAAATCACATTCAAAGTCCTAATGCAGGAACAACACAAATAGTATATCGACCATCACCTACGCAATCACCCGCTAATTTGGGCATTGTCAATGAAATTAACACAACATTAGTAGGATCAAATAATATCTCGTTAAATAAGGTAAAAAATTCAATAGAATTTTCAATTCTAAAATTTTCTAAATAAAATTCTTTTATAGAAGGGTAAAAGGACACCAAATGCCAATCAATATGGCACAACAATACCATCATCTAATGCTTGCAGCCCGAAGGCGACGAAAAAAGGAGCTTCAATACTCGTTGGCAGTCCAATTGCGAGTCCAAGTCCAAGCGCCAGTCCACAACCCATGATCCAACAAGTGAGCAATACATACTGACATACTTTGACGCGCAAATTGATTGCATTCAATTAATCATTGTTAATTTAATCATACATTTTTTTTCTTTGACTCATTTTAGTTTCCTATGATGAATACTAATAATTCGATTGTATTTATGCAACAACCCGCGACATCACACCGTGCATCATTGATAACAAATACTCAACAAAGCAATTTTATAGCAAGCAGTTCCAATACGAGCAATGTTAAACAAAATAAGGCACCTCAGCAAATTCTACCAAAGCCAACGAGCAGCAGTATTGCGTCTGCTCTAAGCACATCTGCGAGCACACCGAGTCTCATTACTAGCACAACGAGCACGAAACAAATTGTAACTCAATCGAAGATGGCTATAGTACAGCAGCAATCTGCGCCTAATCAAACACAACAATTTCAATCACCGCCGCATCAAAGTACACAAATCATCTCATCAAGTGGTAATGAGTCACCTAGTTCACAACAAATTGCACAGGGCGGTATTATTCTGCCTAGTGGTGCACAGCCCTTGTTACTTAATCAAATGCCAGTATTAGTGCAACAAAATACAGCACAAGGTGTACAATTTTTCATACAACGACCGCAGCCGACATCACAGTTAGCTACACCAAGTCTTGTGATTCATAATAGACCCCAAATGCAGCAATCTCAACCTCAAATGTTGAGAATATTGAATGCAAATGCACCAATGCAATTGGCTACTGCAACAGCTGCTGCTCCTGCTTTTATTGTATCTTCACAAGCAAATATCATTCAGCAAAATCTGCAGAGTATCAAAACGCCCACGAACAATTCAAATACGATCAATCAGATTAGTAATTTGCAGCAAAATCAGCAACAAACATCTAGACAGCCGCAACAAATCATCACAAACAGTCATATACTTGGTCAAAGTGTGGCACAAATTCAGAATCTGCAACTTAATGGAAACCTAACACAAATTCAAATGCCAAATGGACAAATTATTCAACAATTACCTGCTCAGTTCTCCACTCAAAATCTCGGGAGTTTCAACCAAATTCAACCAATTGGATCTCAAATTGCTACTTTTCAATCACCACCACAATCGAGTAATTCTCAAGGTGATATTGTGCCCACATCTAATCCTATCCAATTTACGACTAATCAGACAAGTCAGATTGCAATGACGCAAGGTGCGCAAATTATTTCACCTGTTGCAACACCACAGCCCCAAATCATCCAATCTGATTCAATTTTATCATCACCACCATCCATTGCTTTTAATTCGCAGCCTCAGACTGTGATTGTTACAGGTGATAAGCAGATTCATGAGATCCATGAGATCTCTTCGCCACCACCATTTTCAATTATTCAACAAACGACGACTGGAAATGCAGAGATTATTAATTTAGATCTGAGCCAGCAGTCAATTCAGCAACAGCAGCAGCAGCAGCAAACATCACAGTCGATTGTGAATGCCAAACCAGCACGTAAACCAAAAAAATCCAAAAAGAAACAGGCTCTTGAACTAGCGCAACAACAAGCACAAATGTCTGCTACCATTACAATACCTTCGATATCAACGCCAATAACTGTTAATGATGAAAATAATAGAGAAGAAATGCTTTCACCGTCGAGAAATAGTAATAACAACAGTCAAGCGCCAACAGGCAAATTAGATTTAGCAAATGTGATAAAGTTATGTGGAATTATGGAGGATGATGATTTTGACAGTGATGAACAAATGACCGAATCAATGGAGAGTCAGCAGCAACAACAACAACAGCAACAGCAAATCGAACAAACGCAGACAATACGTGCAGAAAACAGCAGTAATACTACAGGATCCGATCAGATAATGATCACAATACCGAGTGGAACAGCCGATCAGCCATTCACTTTTACCATCCCGTCATCATCACTCGAAAATGTTACAGCTGATGGCACTATTTTGCATCAAGCATCAAATGAAGGCGGTAAAATAGGCGAAAATGTGCCCCTGATGATAAGATTTGATGGCGATACGCAAAATGGGAGTCAACCGTTTACCATATCGGTGCCGAATCTGGCAGAAGAAAGCATGAATATGATTGAAGAGACAAAACAAGATGATGGAAGAAATAGCACAAATCCAATTTCATGTGTTCCTTCTTTTGTCAATCAAGTGCTTAATTCATCAGTCACTCCAACAATACAGAGTCAAATTAACGAAATTCAGAATCAGTTAATGGCTCTTCCACCTGTTCAACAAGCTTCGGCAATAACAACAAATACATCGCCAACTAAAGCGGCCAAAGCACCACGTCAAAGAAAACAGACAACAAAGAAGAGCAAGAAGCAGTTACAATTAGAACTTCAGCAGCAGCAACAGCAACAAATAGTTGAAAAAACTATTGAAGTACCAACACAAATTGGAAACATTCAAATCTCTCAAATTGATGGCACAACAATGAAAAATACGATTGGTAATAAGAATATAAACAATCAAATTCAAATTATGCCGATATTAGATAAAAATCAGTCGACGAGTGTACTGATGGAGAAACAGAAATTGCAGGTGCCTATAATGCAACAAACCATCTCACAGCAACAACAAAGCAATCAGCATGGTTCAAATAATAATAACAATAGCAACAATAATAAGCAACAGGGTCCACCACCAAATTCTGGTCCAAGTCAAGTTAATATAAATGTACAACAAAATCAATTAATCAATGTTACCAATAATCTACAGATGCAAGTTATTGCAAATCCTCAGCAGCAGCATAATAATGCTACACCTGCTCCTCCTCCACCTTCATCATCTCAAAATAACAATTCATCGCAGTCTCAATCCGCACAGAA
The DNA here is from genome assembly GCA_014622435.1 of Polypedilum pembai. Lineage (NCBI taxonomy): Eukaryota > Metazoa > Arthropoda > Insecta > Diptera > Chironomidae > Polypedilum > Polypedilum pembai. The sequence continues at coordinate 67,040 of JACWBX010001069.1, forward strand.
TATCATTGGAAATATTATAAATGCACAGCAGGGTCAACAGGGTGGAAACATAATAATTCAAGGTGCATCATCGTTTAATCAACAGCAACCGACAAATATTCAAGTAAATATACAAAATCAGACGATTGCTAACAATATCATAACGACTGCACCACCTCCTGTTTCAAATAATAATGCTCAACAACAGCCAACTGCACAGAGCATTTTATCACAATTAACTGGAAATTTGGTTCTTTCATTATCTGAAGATGGCCGTTTGATTTTACGACATGACCCAAATATTCCACAAGACGCTCAATCGCAAATGATTCTGCAAACCATTCTTACCGGTGCTCTTGGCAATGTAAGTTTGATAAATGAGCCTTTGAAAACACCTGCTCCAAATCAACAGCAAACACCACAGCATATAATCAATGCAAATGGAAAGATTCAGCAAATATCGACTATGCAAAATAAAAATGTCATTATTACAAATCAACCTCAATCACAACAGCAGCAGCAGCAACCAATTTTTAATAATATGATGCAGACTCAGTCTGTTCAATCTGGTCAAATAATTCACAATACTTCTTCTCAGCCTCTTCAAGTTCAGTCAACTAATCAGCAGCAGCAGCAGAAGGTCATATCAACACCAAATATTATAAAATTCGTAGAATTGCCAAAGATTCAACCTAATCAGCAGCTTTTCTCGTTAAATACTTTGACAAATGAAATCACATTGTTGAATCCAAATCAAACTACCGCTGCACTTAATCCAATGGAAAGATTATTGATTGTGCCAAGTGGAATAAATGCACAACAACTTGCTCAATGTCTATCACAAGGACAAATTCATTTCAACAATATTGGTCAAGCACCAACAAGTGATCCAAATAAAATTCAACAGCATCTGCAGATTCAACAACAAATTCAAATGCAACAACAAATGACTTATAAGACAAATGTACAGAAAGTTGTTCAAAATATCAAGAAAGAGCCTGCTGAAACAAAACCTAAAAAAGCTAGAGGAAAGAAGGCGAAATTACTGGAAGAGCAACAACAACAGCAATTATTACAACAAGTAAAAATGGAAATTAAAAAAGAACCAATTCAAAGTCCTCCTCCAATGAAAATGATCACTACACAGGCTCAAGTATCTATTGCCGATACAAAAGTCATTAAAACATTAACAACAACGACTGTTGCAACTACAGCTATTTCTGCATCAATTACAAATAGCACGGCAAAAAATACAATTACAATATCACCAAGTAGCAATACAATGGCCAAAGTCAATTCGACATCAAAAGTGAATACAACGAAAATCAACAACAAGAATTCGATTTCAGTTATTCCAACTGAAATTCTTTTGCCTAATACAGCCTCATCTTCAACTGTTGCTACAAAAGTTGTAAAAGGAACCAAAGCTCAACAAATTAAAAATATTCCACAGCAAACACCTCCTCCTCCTTTAGTCAGCGTAAATCAAGCGCCATTGCCACGAGTTCAAACAATTCAATTGACGCCACAGAAGCAACAAAGCTTGAAAAATGTGCAGATGCAGATTCAACAGTTATCAGGACGATTGCAGAACAAAAATTTGCTTGCTACTCTAACGGCTGATATTGATCTTAATAATCCTGCATTTAGCAAGCCTTTGCCTGTGCTTACTAACATTCACAGCATGTCCGACACAGAAATTTATGAAACTTTACAGCGGCTTTTTGTTGAACAGCAGAAAATTCTTGCAACAGGAAAAATCATTCCAACAATTCCTGCTGTTTCACCTGTGACTGGCAATCAACAAACTGTACGACCAAATGCTACACAATCTTTGTTTGTCAACAATCAGAACATTGTAGCACCAATTTCATCAGCATCAACGCCTAGTGGTGTTTCACTGTATAGCGGAGGAAATTGTGGTCAGAAAGTACCATCGCCTATTCAAGTAAACTCTCCTATTGTGAAACAAGAATCACCATGCTCTGCATCAACGACTTCATCACAGCCTCCTCCTCTTGTTGTATCAGCACCGATTCAGATGCAAATTAAAACTGAAATTTTGTCATCACCAAATAGTGGAGGAGGAAATGCAATAATTTCCGCGCCAATAACAGCACCGCCTGCTACAGGCTCGATAATTATTTCACCAAAATATACCACATCACAATTATCTATGAAAATTACAACTACAAGTGAGCAGTTGAAAGAACAAAAAGTTCCGGTCGATTCCAAACTTGATATTCTACCCGCACAAGCAAACGAAATTGCAATTGAACCTTCTGCGATTATAAAACAACAGCAAATTGCTGCTGTTGAGTTAAATCAAAAAAAGAAGGTCACACGATCATCATTGTGAGTGTGAAATCAAATTTTTTTTTCCTAACTTTTTACTGAGCTTTTATCAATCTAATTTTTATATTTTTAACTCAATAGATTCGAGAGGCAGATTTGCGTAGATCAAGACGGTTGTACAAAGGCTGATGTAAAAACTGATTTTACTTGCAAAGAAGATGCTGTTAAAAGATTGATAAGGTGATAAGAAATGAATGATTTGATGATGAAAAAGATTTAAAATTATTTTATTATAGATATCACTGTATGTATGAAGAAATTAAGGATGAAAATGATCCTAAAGAGGATTATGAATTTAGTGAGCAAGCAAAATTATTTCTTGCAAGTTTTCAAGCTATGAAAGAAAAATATCAACATTTACTTTTGAAGCAATCTCAGGTATTAAATTTCTATTAATCAAATTATGAGATTAAATTATATAAATTTTTTAAATTCTTATAGCAACATGCACCAACTTCAGAATTAATGATGCTCGATAGACTACAAGTTGCAGATCTCAAAGATGAAATTGTATCGATGCAGCGTGAAATAAATTCAGTTATGCAAGAGCAACAATTTTTAGAACAACCAGTGGTGGTTAAAAATGAGTCAAGTAGTTCTTTTCAAACAAAAACTCAAGTCTCTCAAGCACAACCACCCTCTAATGTTACGCCAACGAATCCTGTGTCTACTCAAAGACTTTATATTCCTATGCAAGAACCAAGTCAAATATTGAAAGCTAAGCAAGAACAAAAATTATTTGAAAATTTCAAAAATGAAATTTCAGAATTCCCTAAAGAAAACAGAAAAACTTTTAGTTTAATGGCAAACATTAACAGCAATTCAAGTAATAACTTATCAATTATTCAAAATGCAATATCACCAAAATCTCCACTCACGCATCACCACAATCAACAACCACAAACAAATCAATCTCAAAAAGTCTTATCAAAGTTTGATCAGCTCAAAAATGAATCAATAAATATTGTGCAAGCTCCTCCACCACAAACCCAAAATATAAATGAATTAAAAGACGATTTGGATGATCTAGATATTGAATCTGAAATTCATTCGAATTTTATCATGAAAAAATGTGAGCCAGTTCAACCACAACAACAGTCTCTTCCATCACCGCCAGTTGCATTGAAAAAGTCAAAAGCAACGAAGGAGAAAGAAAAAGAGCGTGAATTTTCACCACTTAGCGACTATCTTAATTCAGTTAAAATGGAATTAATACCAAATAAGAATATTAATAAGATGAATGAAAATGTTAAAAACGAGGCTCATGACGGTGCGTATGATGAGTGGTTATCAATACAAAAGGAATTAAATATACATCTAGACACGACAAGTTGTTCAAATTCGACACTAAAGCGTAAAGATGGCAAAAATCTCAAGATGCAATCAACAACGAAGGCTCTTGAATCAGATTTATCAGATATTTTCGAGAATCATAACAATAGTCCAAAGAGTGTAGAAAAGCAATTAGATGATTTGTTTTGTTCAACAAGCAAGACTAATGATCTATTAAATGCTTCATCACCACCTGAATTAAATGAGCTTTTTCATGTTGAGAAAACAGTAGAAACACGTCTTGAAGCATTGTTTGGTGAACCAGAGACTGAAAATGTGAAATCAACACAGCAAGATTTGGTTGAGACTCGTTTAGAACAACTTTTTCAATCTGGCTCAGTCAATCCAAACGATGAATCTGCACTTGACAGCGCTAGTTTTCTCTACAAAAATTCTGATTTGATATATGACGAAATGATTGAAAAACAAGTACCAGTGACTTCAAATGCAAATAATAGTAACAGTAATAAACGACAATGGAGCGGAAACAGTTGTGGAATTTATTCCAATTCAAACAGCTCAATTATTTTTCCTTCATCTCCAACAGCATCAAAACGTGCCTGCACTGCACCTTCAGTGTCGTTTGATAATAAATGGATCGAAGATAGCTTTGATTTTGGAAGTGACATTGCAAATATGGCGACAGAATCAACAAGTGATGATATTGCAAAGCATCGTGCCTGGAATGGTGGATTAGATCATCATCAATTTCATATTCAAATGCAGACAAATGACTCGACAAATTTGCACAATACAAATCACTCTATGCCAGCTCAATCTCAGCAACAACAACCGCAGCAAACACAGCAACAGCAGCAGCAAGTAATGGATAGTTCAATGAACTATGACGACGTTGATGATATTAGTCGACAAGTGCAGAATGCAATCGATTCTATTCTTAATTTACAAAGCTCTGACCCACTTCATTACCAACTTGATCCATCATTCCTGGAACTAAACGCCATAACGTCACCATCACCAAATTCGCCAGTAAATCACCAGCATTCACAACAGTCATCACAGCAGCAACAGCATTCATCACAAAATAACCAATCACATCATCATAATCAATATCCACTTCATCTTCATCAGCCGTCAACTCAACATGAACATCTAGTAGCAAACTCATTCAATCATAGTGCAAATCAGCAAAAAGTTACGACCAACTTACCTAAACGCAAATATTCTAGAATGGATGATATTGGTGACTGTCTAATAGGTGGATCGAATCTCGATGATTCACCATCAGCCCTTTCGCTAACCCTCACTGATTCACATGGCGATGCTTCAACAGCGAGTGTTGGTGAATTTGTGAATAATTTACTAAACTGTGATGAAAAAATCACAACATCATGACAACTTGTTGAGTTCTCTTCAACATCTATGTGATTTTAAAAGCAGAAAGTAAAACATATATAATATTGATAATTTTAGTTATACGCAACACACATAATAATATAATCAAACAAAAAACAAAAACATCAATCAGTAAACAACAGAAACTGAATAAAAATAATGGTTAATAATTGGTTTTGTGTAAATCGATTGATAATTCGCGTAATTAATTAAAAATTCGAAGTATTTTTTTCTTTTTTTGAAATTTTGACTTTTAATTTATTCGATTGATGTAGAAATGAAAATCGTAATGTAAAGAAAGTGAAAAGAAAAATTTTGTTGAACCTATACGTACATTGGAATATTGTAAAAGTATCATATAAATTACTCTATACACTTCTCTAAGCCATTCAAATGCTAAAATGAAGTTTACACTCAAGAACAAGATGCAGATGAGAGGAAAAATCAAGAAATATGTCGTCATTTAATATTATTGAAACTTTTTTTTCGTGTGCTAGTGATTTTTTCCTTCTCTTCTCTTCTATCTACCAACCATCATTCTGTAAATAGCCTCTAAATTAAATTAGTTCTTACTGCAAGCAAACATGGTTATCTCATTTATAAACAAACACATACAGACACTTCATAATGAATGTGAAAGGAAAACAAAAAGGAAGAAGCGCTCAGAATGAATGATTGTACGCTTGAGACGCATTGCTTTGAAAGTATTTGATGATGGAAATTTTTTTTAAATAACTATTACTTATTTAATTGTGAATGATGATCAGCAGTTGTTAATTGGAAAAGTTTAAACTTGAACAAAAAGTGAAATTATTTTTTATGTTCAAACAGAACTGACTGTTGTCAGTCTGAATGTGAAGGATGTTTGAGGTTAATCTTTCATAGGTAAATGACAAAAATTTGCTCAATTTTAATTATTATCACCTTTTTATATTTTAAAATATAAACTAAAATATTATTTTTGTCTGCAATTAAATCTTATAAAAATCATTTTAATATAATTACTTTTCCACTGTAGACAGACGAAAGCAATTAAATAAATAGTGGCTGAAATTTTATTGCATTTTTATGTTCAAAATTATTTTTAAAAAATAGCAAATGATATAAATTTCTGATTTTCATATATATATTTTTTAAAGACTGAAAGTTCCCAACTACATGTTAAAGCAACACATACACAAAATATACACGTAAAACTGTTTTTTTTTATTAATTTAGTCGTCGACTCCCTTCACTCTTTGAGAGTCGTGAAACTGTACTAAAATATTCATATATGAACTTCAAAAAATTTACCTATATCATTAGGTACAACACTTAGAGAGCGTGTCTTGATGAATGAATGAATGAAATTCGTAATCATTAGATATTGCTGCAGAAAACAATTGTTTTTCTTTCGATCTATTGGCATTTTTACTTAAGAAAATTTCATCTAAATTTGAATTTGTTGAATTATTTTTTCGCAGCATTGGACAGATAGTAGAAAGAAATTTGATTACAAATTTTTAATTGAACAATTTTTCAAAAATTAAAATTTTCTAAAAATATTTTTAAATTCAAATAATTTGTAATCAAATCTTAAACAAATCAATAACTTGCCAAAAACTACACATTAGAGATCATCACAATATGTTGTAAAATAATTTTAATCGAAATTGAATTTGTATCTGATAATGCCTAAAGATAAATGCCTTCACAGAAGGAAATTGATACAAACGAAAATTTCTTTTATATTGTTTTCTTTCATCCCCTCCATAATTATTTTTTCTTTAATTTTCTTCTCTTCCTAGTGCTTAAGTAGTTCAATTTAATTTAAATTAATGAATTATTATTATTAAATGGTTCGGCGGTTTTTGCGTATCTGTGAAAATTTCTTTGATAAGTGAAACTAAAATTACGTAAAATAAAGATATTTAAAAATTGTAAATTTCACACACATAAGATATATGAAAAGAATATGGACAGAGAAGATTTTTTCTATGACAAATGTAATGATTTTTAATAAAAATTCTGTGTATAAACTTTTTTAGACAAATGCTGTAATCTGCAAGAGGAAGAAGAAAAACATTAAATAACTTTAAATTAATTCGTTTTAAGTCCAAGGTTTTTATTGTAATGCTAAGCAAGCTTAATGTCTTGAACTTACTCAAGAGAGACAAGGAACATTTAAGAGTTTAATAAATTAAACAAAGTGAATGAAACAGAGATTAAAAGATCAAAATGGCAGAATAAAAATCTTATTTTAATTTTATTCAAAAATCTCAACTCAACTTGTATTTTTATTCAATTTTATTTCATCAGCAAAATTTTCAGAAAACTGATGTAATGGACATTGTTTTTATTGCATTTTCAGCAGCATGTAATTGATTTATTTACATGATGGCTCTTATAATTCAATCAGATTTGGAATTAATTAAGTTTGGTCTGTTGAAATTGAATCATTTGTCTCGAGGGCGCTTTTTATATTTTACAATGAAAAATTGGAAAATCTGCAAAAGGATTGGAGTCAATATTGCTAATTGAATTTTTACTGCATTCTTTTTTAAATGAGAGAGAGTTTTTTTTAAAATTTTATTTAATCAAGTTTTCTCTTTTTAGTTCATGATGATATTATGAAGAAAGCCTTAAAAAGCATTTTAATTAAATATGAAACAAATAGATTTTTAATCCTCGTATTATCATATCATATACGTATTTCAGTGAATATCAAAAGCAGAAACAGTAGCAGTCATCTATCTACATGTTTAAATAAACTTTCAAAAAAGCGAGAATCCGGATAGCAACTAGAAATTCATTATTCTACAGCTGCCTGTTGCTGTGTTGATAAATTTTTTTTTCTCGTCATCATAGTAGAACATGTATCAGTTATCAGAAATGTTGCGTAGAACTATTTTCCTAGCAGAGTTGTTAAGCCGCCTGGCTGCCGCCGCCAATTGGCTGCCAGCGGCTGCAGCCAGGCGGCCAAAAGCGGCTGGCGGCCAAAAATTTTAAAAAATTTAAAATTTCATTGAATTTTCTCTAAAATCAAGGCAGATTGTCTAAAAAAACTGAAATTTTAACATCAACCGATTATTTGGAATTGGTTTTTGATTGATTTCTCGAAAACTAAAGCATCTGAAATCAAACGGTAAAAAGCATAATAATTTACAAATTATTAAATATTTCAAAACAACTAGTAAAATGCCAATGGCGGCGCGCAGCCAATGGAGGCGGCCGCCAATAAAATTTTTGGCGGCGGCGGTCAATGGCTGCCTGCCGCCATTGGCGGCCGCCGCATTTTGGCCGCTTAACAACTCTGTTTCCTAGTGTGAAAATATTTTAGAATATAATTTGAAATTACATTATGATATTTTAAAAGGTATAATATCTAATAAAAATCGGTAATATTAACCGCCAGTGACGTCTTAATAGTGGATTTTCCTGTTGCAGATTAGTGTTTTGTTGCAAAACTTAATCTATTGAAAATTTAATCAAATCGATCTCAAAATAATTTTAAAAGTCTTTTCTGGGAAACTTATGAAAAACATTGTTCAAAATTGTCAGAGAATGCACGAGCAATTGTTTTAGAAAGATTTTTATGATAAAAAAATTTTGTGGTTAAAAATTTTTTCATGAAAAAATCTTTTTTCTTCCAATTTTATTCAAATTTTTGACAGTATAGAAAATAAATGATTCCATATTTTTGTAATAGTGTTCCCATGTCAATTTCTCATTAATCAAAGTACTTTCAGCTAACTATTTGGTATGAAGTATTTTGGTTTGAATGCTAATAATATCAGGATATCAATTTGAATGACATGAGAAAACAAGCTTGATAAATTTAAAATCACATGGAATCAATTATGTTCCTTTTTGGTTTTTTCACATTTTCGAATAAATTTCATCAAATAAAATAAAATAAAATAAATATTATTGTGCTACAATTTTTGCATTAATTTAAAAAAAATCGAATAAATTTTTATTATTTGCTTGAATTTTTTGATTTTCATCCAGATTAGTAATGATAATTGAAGAATCTCCTAAAAACTTAGTATGGCCACCATTATTTTCACAAAAATTTATAATTAATGCTCATTAATAAGCTTGAATGGAACAGTAAGGGCCATAAAATTAAAAATTATTCGTCAATCTTGCTTAAAAGTATAGTTTTCAAGGGTCCTCGTGCCTTTTTCGTTGATCTTGGTATTATCAATCGGACCGTTAGGGAATTCCGAAAGTCTAGCGCTATGCAACTACGAGTTTTCGAAATCATTTGAATTTTCAAAAGTTTAATAAAAATTATTTTGAAAAAATCTTAATTCTTATTTTTTCATTGGAAATATTATTTCTTGCAGTAATAAATGCTGTTTTGTTCATGAATTAGACTTTATTTTATAGTATTTCACTTTTAAACTTTGATAAATTGATTTTTGTTTACGAAATGATTTTCAAAAACGCGGTTTTAAAATTTCGAAAATGCTCGAATTACTGAAAAGGGGTGTGCAAAACACAACAAAATTTTCATATCTTAACTGACAGAATTCTCGATTGATAATACCAAGTCTATAAATTGTTTTAAATTTTTTTTCTTTTATTCTTCTTATTTAAAAAAGCTTTTAGAGAGAAATAGGGAGCTTTTATACATAAAAAGAGAGTGAGCGAGAGAAGAGAAATTTCGAATCACGCAGGATGAAGTGTATTTTCTTTTGAATTGCCTCACAGTGTTTTCTAACATGTTCGTAAAATCGGATTTATATGAAAACAAAAGAAGGAAAAAAGAAAAAAGACAGGACAGTCATGATGTTGATTCCAAATCGCGATTATAAGTAAGAGACGTTTTTACTCGATTGAAACCGTAATTTATCAGTTGGCAGCGAGGGAAGTGTATGAAAGGAGTGAAATTATCAGACGATTAAGGCATCTTTGTATTCCAATTGCCACGCAGAAAAAGTAGAGAAACCAAACACACTTGACTAATGAAAATGAAGCTCAATCCGGCAACTATAATTTAACTAATGGAATATGTATACATTTCGATGAAAACAAGGGTGAAGACCAGAGTCCGAAATTGTTTGTCATTTTAGTTGCAAATAACTCAATTCAACTAACTTTTATTCGATTAAATATTTCAACCAAAAATCAACTAAAATTTAGTTGACTAATATTTTATTTTTAGTCAACTAAATTTTGGTTGAATTTTGGTTGGTCAACTAAAATTTGGTTGAAGTTATTTGCATTAGTTGAAATTTAGTTGAAAAATTCAAGTAAAAATCGATTAACGCAAATAACTTCAACCAAATTTTAGTTGACCAACCAAAAATCAACCAAAATTTAGTTGACTAAAATTTTCAACCAAAAAACAACCAAAATTTAGTTGACTAAAAATAAAATATTAGTCAACTAAATTTTAGTTGATTTTTGGTTGAAATATTTAATCGAATAAAATTTAGTTGCAACTTTAGTTAATCGCAAACAATTTTGGACTCTGGTGAAGACCATTCTTTTTTGGGAAATCGATAAAAATCCTCTTTGATTTCCTTTTTTTTCAACATCATCGGCATGTCCCTTCTTCAACTTCTTTTCTTTCTTTCTTCTCCTCATATTCATACATTTTTTTATGTTGAGACATTTAATTCAATTTTTTCTGCAATTTCCGTTTGTTTGCCTGTTGCTGTTACGCTTTTTGCAATACAAATTTGTCAACGTAAAATACGCAAATTTATAAATTTTTGAAGCAAGAATATAAATATTATTTTTCAACATGACCACTTTTAATCTTTTTTTAAAGAAAGGGCTCAAAGGGAAATTTTTTTCGTCAATAAGCGTAAAGTAGGAATCTATTCCTCAAAACTTATTTAAAGTTTTTTCCTTTTATAAATTATATTAATCTGTGATCCATGATGTGAAAATTGATTGAGCTGCTATTTTGTGTCTTTTATATTTGGAAAGGGCTGAAAAACTTGTAAGCTTTTAATTAAACAAAGCACGTGGAATTTATTTCGTGTTAATAAAGGTAATAAGCTTTTCTCGTGATAATTTTGAAGTTAGTTTTTTGTAATAACCCAGTGAGAAATTTAGTCCGAAATCTTCTAATATTTCTCCCGATTCGGACTAATTTTAGTCTGACCGCCGGACTCCGGTTGAAAAAAATATTTCTCATTGGGAATCTACAAATTCTAAATAAATGATTAAAGCTATGTCTAAATTACTGACTATTCAAATTATTTATAAAGTTTAAATTAAAAACTTTTTCTTCTTTTTTACTATGTAATGATGATGATGATGATGAATTCCTGTTACTGCACTGTGAAGCGTAGGGCGTTGTATGTAACTGCTCCAGTTTCGTATTCCATCACACAACGTGTCAGTCATCATTCCGACGATACGATTAATGAAGACAGGGGATGAGCTTGACGTTCTCGTAATATTCGAATTTTTTTACTATATGCTTAGCAGCAAAGCAGCTAGCGTAGCAATTGTGAGCCATGATAAACTCTTTATACACATCAAAAGCATCAACTATTTAATAAATTTTCATTATTCACTTTCACTTTTGTTCAACTTATTAGTCACATTAAAAACTCTATTTATTCACTTTGAAGTATACTCGAGTGTAAGAAGAGGAAATTCTTCATTTTCTTTGCTGTCTTGACACCTTCTTCTATCTTTCTATATTAAACATTTCGAATCAAGATTCTCAGATGTAAACGAAACTAATGTCAAAATGAAGTGAATGTTCAATGGTAAGAAAAATTACATTGCGTGACATACTTACATGAAATAAGAAGACAATACAAAAATAAATAGATGTCGAGTTGCTTTTAGAAAATAGAATAAAAAAGTTTCTTCTGCACATATCGTATTCATAAAAATTGATAGATTCCATTCTGTCGTCCATCTTGCTATTTTCTCATTTACTAGCCAAGCGTGTGGCATGTTACAATATATGTTAGAAATGACGTCTGGCGGGCATGATGAGAAAAGAAATGGAGATGGAAAATGAATAGATGGTATGGTAAAAAAAGAGAACATCATTGAAGTTATGATTGCGTAAAAAACCTTTTACTCATTGAGTGAACAAAGAGTGAGCTCTTTCCTTCGCTTATCAACCTGATACCAAAAAATCATTCGAACGTAAACATTTTTTTCAACATTTCTTATGCTTCTTTTTGTTGTTGTTAGTTGGGAACAATTTATTCATTCTTTTCTTTTCCTTCAAACGTCTTCTTGACAACAATGAGAGCTGCTTCCTGGAAATAATTCTTAAGTTCCTCAATCATTTATATATTTTATATTTTTTCTTTCTCTTTAAGAAAAAGAAGTTTTTCCTTTTTTGTTCGTTAAAACTTTTTCTTTTTCACAATTTTCATTATTAAAGAAATCCTTAAATTGTTCTACATTTTAAAAACATTTTATTTTACTTTAAATCATACAAATCTGTTGAAATTCATTTCAGATACCATAAAAAGTTGTAAATTGATTTTTAAAGGGTTTAAGTTGCTCTTTTCGAGCACATTTTCTCTCTATAACGATCACATGAGGCCTATTTTAAACGATAAAATTGTTTTCCTTTTCCCCTTTTTATTTTCAAAGCACATACAAATTTAAATTATTCTAATAAGCTTCTTTTGGTTAAAAGCTTTACTTTTTTATGTCTTAAATTAAATCAAATTTTAAATCTTTAGGGTGAATAAGAAGAGGAAGTGCAATTTTTAAGGTTCACAAAACAATCTATTTTATTTGAATACATTATGATGACTTTGCTTCATTTCTGTTCCATTAAATTTTGCATGATTTAAAAAAATATTTCGTGTGTTCATTGCTGACAATTGAAATTAAAAGAGGACTTTTTTCCTTTTGACCTTCACGCAATTCATACAAAATTTAATTCTTTTTTCGGGTCTGAAAATTTGTTTTTTTGCTAATTGAGCAAGTTTGCGCTTGCTTTTTTATCTTTTACAAAAAAAACCAAACCAAGAGTTCAAGGTTCACAGAAACTCATTTGCAGCTTGTTTCATCTTTCGCACTTCGTTTGATGTTTTTTCCCTCCATTGTCGAAAATTGTTTCCTCGTGGCTTCACTCTACTGATTGAATTACCGACGTTGTTTATTATGAATCTTACGAAGTTAAAAATGAACCCTCATAGCAACTAACAGCTTTAAATTTAGAGAAAAAAATCTTAAAGCTAGTAAACTTTTTGTTTATGTCAATAATTTTATTTTTTGAGTGTGAGTATATCATTATATAGCCCTAGGTATAGGGCGCTGGCAACTGAGAGACACACACACACAGATATAGATTATTATTCATACATTCATTACAAACTACACATCGTTGTCTATTATAATTATTATAAAATATTAGTAATTAAGTATATATAGTTAATAAATATATAGTTGTTATATAGTCCTGTTAGAGTTATTATTCATTCGAGTTAATTAATTAAAGTCAGTGTAAAGTCAATAATTTGTTAAAATAAGTCTCGAGATAGTCATCACGTAGTCAAAAATAGTCTTGGTCAATCAATTTCATCTTCAATCGTCATCTAATTGTCATTTCAATATAAGTAAAATGCTACAGAAGGCTGCAGTTATCATTCTGAAACAAAATATTATAAAATTAATTTTTATTGATTCTTTTGCAATATTTAAAACAATACTAGTAAATAAATTAAATAGAAATTTTTCATTAGATCAATTTTAAAAATTAAATTTTTGAAGTATTCATATGAAAATATTTTATAAATTCATATAATTTTTGGTGTATTTCTAGCAAGTGTAAAATTTTAAAAATATGTATTTTCGAAAATAATATCATGTCAGTTTCGGGGGTTATAAATGTTTAGTTAGTATCGTTAATAATTATTGCGTGAAAATTCATACTATTTATTTTTGAAATATTAATATCATTTAAAGCTTTTAGAATTAAAAATATTTGTTTAATTGTTAGAAAATGTTCATATTTTTGATTGAAATATGAGCAAAAACAAAATAGAGAAAATGAAGATAATGATGATATGAGAAACAACAATAAGAAAAAAAAATCTTTTTTAGGGTGAATATATCATTGAAGTTCCCCATCGCTTTTGAGGCAGCTATCAGCATGAGGAAATTGACAGAGCCAAGTTATGCTTAAGTCCATAATGACGCCAAAATTTAATTTATATAGATTTATCATTTTGTTGCTGCCTGCTCATTCAGTGACTTATTTATGCTAACAATGTTAAATAAATACCTTGAGCGTTTTTAAATCTTTTTGACTCCCTCCACTTTGTTTCCTTTTTCATCGTCCTTGATTAAGTTATCTCATGCTGGAAATGAGGAAATAACTATCAGCAACTATTATTGCCTGTTGTGTGTATATTGTAACTTACTTTATGCCTCAATTCGCATTTTTCATCTTTCAGATTCTATAATAATATCTCTGAACTGAACTCACAAGAAATTGATTTTCGTCATAATATTTATGTTTCGTTTTCATGTTATTTGTTATTAAAAAGATTAGGATAGTGGAAAAAATAGTTAACTGGAAAAATTCCATTGGTAATATAAGAGTTAACTGAAATAGTTTGGATACAATTTCTTTTGAAAACTCAAAAAATTGAAGATAAAAACGTTTTAAATTCTACTTTAAAGTTTTTCATTTAATCTTCTATTTAATACGAATGCAATATTTAACCAGAAACTATAATAAAAACTTAATATAGCAGTGTTATAATTTCTTAGATAAAGTATTTTGGTCAATAAAACTGCTTGTCTTGTCTGAAGTCGACAATAAATGTGTGTAAGTACTTGTTTTTGAAACATACATCGTTATAGCAATTTTCAACATAGCAAAATCACGGGTAGTTTACTCAACATCAATATCGACTCTAGCTTCATGTAACAATGCACTCTCGATCGAAAGACGCAAGAGTGTTATTTAAGTAGCAATAATGTGTAGAAAACAAGATAAAGGCAAATCCAATTATCCAACCTCATTTTTATGGAGTTGTTAATGGTCGAAAATTGTTTTCCATTGCGAATATGCTTTACGTTAAGAGGCAATGTAATAGTTTATATGTTACGAGTATCTTGTAGGTTATTTATTTATAGCATAAATGTACAACATCAGTATCACGCATGAAATCAACAGATTGGCAGACACTAATGTTATTAAAGACTAGAAAAAAATTATATAAAATGTTGTCTAAAAATCCTCTATGGAAACTCAATTAAATTTTTATTTCATGTTCAGAAAATAGAAAACGCAATGTTGTTTAATTAAATGATAAGTTTCACTTGCAATTTTGATAAAACAATTTACTCATTTATACAAAAAGTACAAACACAAACGTTTTCATAGGAAAGCAGCAGGTCTTCGGCGTACGTAGGAAATCATGTAAACATTCATAAATCAACATACCATCAATAGCGCAATTTCTCTCTCTCGCTCGCATTTGCTTACTTTTATGCAGGGGGATAAACACGGTGGCAAAAAATTCGTCACTTTCGCCACTTTTCAAACATTTTTTCGCCACTTTCGCCACCATGTCTATACAAAAAATTCGCCACTTCTCATACATTTTTTCGCCTCTTTCGCACCGTGTATATCCCTCTGTTTTTATGTATCTTGTTTGTCAACGAGGAAATTCATTCAAATTTCATCTTTTTTTGATCAAATATTTACTCAAATTGAATTCAAGTGAATAAGAAATTCTTTAAAATTTATGAAGACAGTGCACAAGCATTTATCTAACTACAATCAAAGAAAGCAACACACTTGAAGCACTTAATGTGCTCTGCATTGTTATTATTTAAAGTGTGTGCTTCTCAGCTCTACTCTTTCTACTGTTAATGCTGATGCTTTTTTTATTGAGAACGTAAAGAGTAAAGAAAACTTTTCATTCTTCTTGCAACTTGTAACCCACAAGAAAAAAAAAACGAATTTATGAGCAGAAAAAAAAGTTTTTTTTCTTCTTTGAATCATATATATTTTATCGCGTCAGAGTGAAGATAAGTAATGTGTATATAGACTTATCAGATTCTAATGCCTCGATGATTATTTCATAATTTTCTCTCGCTCGCTAGTACTTTCGTTTTGCAAAATAAAATAAGAGATGGTTTTCATCTTGTTGTTTTGCTATTTGGAATTTAATAAAATGGAAAACATGTTTGTTGATTTAACTTGCTAAGTGAAATTTTATCTCTTAATGAAAATATATTTAATAAATCTTGAAGAAATTTTTCTACATAAAATGATCGATTAACCTTATTTTCTGCAAAAAGCACTTTTAAATTTAAAATCAGAAAGCTTAATCTCGTAATGCTTGTGTGCTTTTGACAACTTTTCACAGATAAGAGAGTTTATTGAAATTTACTCTATTATCTTGATTTCTGAAGACAAATTTGACATGAAAAATATCATAAAAGATTAATCTAAATTGAAATTTCTTGAGTTTTATTGAAGATTTTCCCTTTTCTTTGTTTGATTTCAATGAATTAATAATAAAATAAATTTTGAAAAAAGAGAAATTGAGAGGAAAAGTTTAAAAATGAATTCGTACTTGTTTCAAGCATGTTTGAATCATAGTTATTTATTATTTTTAAATAAGGAAAAAGTTTTATTTTTATAAAAAAATTTAATCTCATTTACATTACAAAAAATGATAATCCCACATATAATTCAAATTCACAGCAAAAGCTCTTTTTACCTCCACCTTCATATTTCAAATTAATCAACAGTATGAAAAGTTTCAAAATGTTATCATTTGACGTGATGAAAATAAATAAATTCTCTATCATCTCCTTAGATTTCGTATGAACTCAACATGTTGATTGATTAAATCAATAATAAATAATGTCGTTGCTTTATTTAATTTTGCGACTTTTCTTTTTCCCTTCTTTCTTTTTTTAAATTCAATTTTACGTACGTGAATGCTTGCTATGAATGTGAACACCCTGAATTGTATATTTTTTGAGTGTGTGCACAACGATTGATGTCAATTACACAAATTTTTTCCATCAATAAATTTCATTCATTTTGACATCAAATCTTTATTCAAAGAATCTGCTTTCGATTTAGTTTGTTTTCTTTTCCAATATACAAAAAACCCAGGAGTTCATTTGTAACAAATCGTTTGTATGCTTTGCAAATTACGAAAGTCCATGGGCGAAAAAAATATATTTACTGTACAATCTCTGACTTGCGAGGTGTTTCTTTACAGTTCAGAATTTTTTATGAACAAAGTTATAAACTCGCAAAAGTTACTAATTGTTGCTATGTTGTTGTTAATTTATTAATGTTTTGTTAGTTGGTGTAGTAAAACAGCTGTAAACGGGTAAGTACTTTAATTAAATTTGTCCTTTTATGAGCAATAGACTGTGATAAATAAATGGGGCTTATTTCTAAATTGAGTTTCAAACGATTTGAAGAAATTTAAACAGAAATAAATATAATAAATTTTATAGTTTATTTTTTTTCTCTTTTTGAATTTAATAACAAAAATAGCTACCCAAAACTTTAAATCTAGCAAAAAAAATTTTAGATTGGAGATCAAGAGAAAGGTGATGGGTAAAAAAATTTTTCGTCCATGAAACTCGAGAAAATTTATATTTTGCCAAAGGGATGATTTCGATAAGAGAGAAAGATAGAGACCTATCTGTTCATAATCTATAATAATATTCATGAGTGGTGTTAAAGTGGAAAATCACTCTGGTAAAATAAGATAAGATAAAAAGAATGATAAGGAAGAAACATTTTCATCACTAGTTGCATATTTAGTATAGAACCTTAGTCAATTTTTATTACACACACATATACAAAATTTGTGAAACTTAAAGCATCAATCAATGTAAAAAATGAGAATGTAGAAATTGAGGACGATTTCTCAAATGAGATTGTGGTATGTGTCTATCAACTTTTCGACTTATTGAACTTTTATCAACAATTTGAGAGAAAAACGAAATAATGTGTAGTTTCAATTAAATGAAATTTCAATATAAATATTTTGTGGTTAATAAATTGCAAATCTGAGTTTATAAAAACTTTCATAATTAGTAATAAATAAATTTTATGCGCACAAAAAAATATAATTTTTTTTCACAAAAGTCTTCAAATTACAGACACAGAGCGAAAATTACGATATTTTTCTCTTTTCTTCCATTCTCTTTCTATTTGCAGTGATTGTGAATTTATACTGATAGCTTATATTGATATTTTGTGTAACGCACAGAAAATTTATCGATTTTTCGACTTACTTTCCATCTTCTAGTTCAACTCATTTAATGCTATCATGAAAATTAATTTTAACACAAACAAAGTAAAATAACCTTAAGTTCTTCTTCTGTGTGTGAGCGTATATGGTAAATTCCTTTTTCTCATTTTTTCTTTCTTTTCTTTTTCTTCAAAACAGCATTAAGAAATTGGGCAAAATGTTTTTAAGCACGAGCGGACACACAATATGTGTATAAGTGAAGAGAAAATGACTCGAATTTATGAGTTTTTATAGCGCTTTTTATGAGATTTAGGAGAAAAATGTCACAATAAAAATATTTCTTACAATTCTGAAATAAACGATTATTTATAGATTGAGATTTATACAAGTTAAAATTAAATTATTTTTTAAGCTTCTTAAAATTAAATTTTTGTTTTTCAGTAACAAAACAGTTTCCATGTCAATATATTTATAAGTATTGAAAATGCTTTTTTTCTCTATTTTACATTTATAAGCAGCTTATATCGCAACAAAACACATTTATTTTCTTCTTTTCTTTTTTTACCGACTCACTTTATAAAAGCAATTTTCAAAAGAAAAAGAAAGATTTGAATTGTTTATTTTAAATAGAATTTGGTGAAAGATGATGACTACGATGAGGTTTGTATATCAAAATCATTTTGCCGAAACAATACCTCACACAATATATACAACCACTTTTTCCATGTGCGGGTAAGTATTTGAAATTTAAGAGAAATGAATGAATGAAGAAGCTTTTTCCATGTAGGTCTGATAATCAGATTATAAAATATCATTCGAAATGTGTCACAAAATGAGAGTCATATACACTGACTGCTTGCAGGAGAGATTACGAGATGATAGTAAAGTAGAAATTGCTCTGGTGTTTTCAGAGAAATAAATTTGATGCCTCATGATTACTCACACATATTCTTTAAAGACTCTCGTATAATATTCGCTTTTTGACACTTTTCCGTTCCGTGCCTTAATTGCATTGCTCGTATTGTGAAAGGAAGAGAGAAGATGGTTCTTAAAATATTGAAAATATAGCGGGAGAGGGTGAGATTTCTAGTGAAATATATTCATGCGATTATTCTTAAAGATATCGTAGGTTATTTAAGATTGTTTCATAGTTGAAGTAGGGAAATTTTAAAAATTTATTATATGTTGGTAACTTGTGTCATGAGCCATAAATTGGCTTTTGGTTGAGAGCCTATTTTAAAGTATCTTGAAAGGTTTTTCAAGAAATATTTAAGATTTTTGATTGAAAAATTTTAAATAAGCAAATAATTTATTAAGACTTTCTTAAACTTTGATTATAACTTTAATATTACAATTAAATTTCATTAAATTTTTATTATATGTAAATATTTGTGTAAATAAAAATTTCTTTTGTTTACAAACTTCATTAGTTTAACTGTTTAGCATGAAATTTTCTTTAAATATTTAATGAAAAAAAAAAATTAAAAATTTTATTCATTAAATAAATAATTTAAAAGTTGAAAATCTTTATGAAATTCAATTCATATAAAATAATTAAGTGTAAATAAGTAATTTAATTAACAATGTTTAAAGTGGAAATGTTCTCAATTTTCACGTTTACAAGATATCAAATATCTCAAACTATCATATTTTCTCATACCAAACAGTCTCAGGAATAATATTGATATGTTAACACAAGTAAATGCGATATACATCATGAAGAAAAACAGGTAAAAACAATTATTATGATGTTTGAACGATTTGTAGCTTCGAGCATTATATAGAGCTCACTTTTTATTTGCTTTTTGCCAAGCCACAATGCTATGTATATAAAACTACATATGTAAGTATACTGCAATACTTTTCTGAGATGATGTATGGAAATATTAAACAGACAAATGCAGTTCACTTTTTTCACATTTAACATATATTTTTCTCTCTCCTGATGTTTGTTATCTTTCATCGTCATCTACAGTTTGTTAGTGAAATTCATCGAGATAGGAGAAAAAATGCAATGATATTAGTGAGTGAATGCTCGACACATAGACTATTAATAACTAAATTGCAGCTGCTGCATCAACATGGATTTTCCTCGTTTATACACATACAAAATTTTATTATAAGGGCAGCAGTAAGTTGAAGGCCAGTTGCAGATGAGCAGAAAGAGAGAACAACTTTTACTCAATTGTTGAAATAATGAAAAGGAAGAGCTCAAAGTCAGTGAATCATGACAGCAATTTAATTTTCATAGCGACGAGAATAAAATCAACTGTTGCATATTGGCAAGAAGAGCTTTTGAGAGAATGAAAGCTAAACCACGAAAAAGAGAGAGGAAATGTCGGTAAAAATCATTTTGAAAGAGAGTGAGAGAGGAAAATATTTTCACCCAGCAGAAAAAGCACTCACTTCTAGCTCGCAAGAATTTTCTTTACTGTTGTCAGTCAACTTTATAAGGTTCACACGAACAGAACTGTATTTACATTTTCCACTTTTTTCGCTTCTTATAACAAAAAAATTATATATTTAACAGAGACACAAAAAAAAAAGAATTTAGCAAAAATAAACTTCGCGAAAATTCAATCTGTGATATTTTTTTAGATGAACAGAGAACAGATAAAAAATTTTCATTTATTTTTTAGTGAAAAAATGATAAGAAAATTAATTTTGTGTCTCTCACAAAATCACTCAATATTATAATAGTATTATATCGTGTGCGTGTATATTAAGTAACATTTCATTCTCATCAGACAACAAGTGATGATTGTTTTGTGGTAAAACAATGAAAAAATATTAAAATTCCACACAAAGGAAAGCGAATGTTTAAAAGTGAAATTATCAAAGTGAAAAGTGTTTGTTTGAAAAGAAACTCATTGAAAAAGTTTTAAAAAGTATTTTCTACTCTATTGTCTCTCGCATTTGACACAATGGATCGTTAATGACTTGAGGCTATAAAATAAATCTAACAGCACGACACAAATAGGACAGCTAGAGGTGTTTCGCATTTACTTCTTACGATTTTTTTCTTTTTTGTCTTAAGCTTTTGTAAGATTGAAAGTGAAAATCCGAGGATGTTTTTTTTATTTTTAAACGAGAAGTAGAAAGAAAAAGAATTATAATGTGTGTGTGTGTGCTAATGGTACATTTTAGCCGTTGTGTTGGAGCACCTGTTGCTTTATCTCAATAAGCATTGTTTTCTTTAATCTGTCGCCCTCATCTCACTTAAATTCGCCCATTTGAAGACTGTTGCATTTGGATGAGAGAAAGGAAATGAGAGCGAGGAAATTTCTATATTTAAAATGCGCGCTAAAAGCTTTTAAAATGTTAATGATGTCAACCATTTTCATTCAGGAGGGATTTAATTAAGCACAAAATCCACAACTTGTGTTTTACTTTCATTACTTTTTTATAAGGAGAAAAAAGTTTTTTAACTGGCATAAAGTTTGTGCCAATAAAGCATAGTTATGAGTCCTAAAAAGCAAATTTTATTAGACTCATAAATATTTTTATAACTGTTAAAAAACTTTTATAAGCATAATTAAAATTTTATGAGTCCAATAAAGTACGTTTATAAAGCAAACTTTATGCCAGTTGAAAAACTTTTTTCTCAATAAACATCATAAACTCATTTTTTCAGAGTTATAATGTTTCTTTAAATGCAGTAAATAAAAATTCGACTTTAATTCCCTGATTTTGAAATCGGAACATGTAAAGTCTGAAAATTTTTTTAAATAGTCAAATATGTTTTATCAATTTTTTGTCATTTTAGATGTGAAATCAAATCCAAAATCAAATTTTTTAGTATAAAATATATCTTGAAATTTCCAAATATGTCTATTAATTACACAAAATTTCGAATAAAACGTTGCAATGTTTGAAATTAAAATTTCCAAACTTTACTATTTTAAAATGAACTTATTATGATTAAATTATTGAATTTTTGTCTAATTATGGGTAAAATAAGCATATATTGTTGTTGGGCTTAATTTAAAGTTTCTAAAGTTGAGAAAAAAACTCAAAATGAATAAAATTCGTAATGCAATTTTTCTCATATCTCGAAAACTTTCAAGAACAGATGAGGAAAAAGTTTTCCTGGAACTTCATTCAAAACATGAAAATTCATTTAAAAATCAATTCATGAGCAGAAAATTATTATTTCAACAAAAGATTCAATTTCTATGGAGATTTCTGGATTAAATCGATTTAAATTTGCATAACAAATGAAATTTATCCTTGATATTTGAGACAACATTTAAAATATGTGCTTTAATTGTGAGAATATGACATTCGTGTTTCCTGTTTATTGTGAAAACATTGGAAAATTTCTTTTCATTAAGTTCATTGATTTATGGATTAAAGAATCAAACAAAAGAGAAAAAAAACAGACAAATGGTCAAGGGCAGTGTATAGCATTTCTTTTTTTTTCTTTGAAAGATTTTTGGGTTGTGAAAAGTGATTGAGTAATAACTGCAGACAGATTCATGTAATAATGATGAATGCTTTTATATCTTCATTATTATTCGTAATAAAACATTGACTTCTTGCAACTGCTGAACAGTTTTTCCTTTTTATTCGCTTAAATTCAGAAAAATCTATAAAAAAAAGCTTGCGACATTAAAAAGAAGGAAGTTTATGGATTGCAAGTGCAATTATTCTACTTCTTTACATTCATAGAGCTCTACATAATTTAATGGCAGCTTTTTTATAAATTTTTATGCACAGTTTTTTCTTTTTATGCCAGAAAATTTCTTAATAGTTCAAAAATTCATAATACCTTTTTTCTTTTATTATGTTTCTTTCAAGCAGATTTTAACGTTTTTTTAATTAAAATAAAATAGAAGTCTTTTTCACATTAAATGTAGAACGAACTTAATTTAGTTTCATCCTTTACGTTACTTTTCGTTCAGTTAGTTACTTAAGTACTCGTAAAAAAGCTTTTTATTTAATTTAAACGTGCAAAAGCAAAAAAGAAACTTTAAATATGAAAACTTTTTACTTTGCGTATTTATCTACATGCTGAGATTTATTTAATATGCATTTCTATAGAATGATGAGCCATAGAAAGGGAAAAGGCATAGAAGAACTGAAAAAAATCTTTTTCTCATCACGTATCAAAAGAAAATTTGTTTTCAATTTATTTATGTTCTTTTATCAAACATGAAGATAAAGAACTTATTTCTGTACGTATATGAACCTAGTCGATATACCTATTTGAGGGGATTCTTTTGCGAATTTATACATACATCAATATGTATTACATATTACACATTACACCTCACACATATATTCTATATCAAATTTTTTTTAATCTAAATATTAAGTCTTTGCTTATGCTTTAGCTGAGGATGAAGGGCGTTTTAAGAATGTTTTTTTATGGGTTGACTTAAATTACTAATTAGTTTTGAAGCATCAAAAAATTGAATAGAGACTACACAATAGATCCAAACACAAAATAAAAATGATTCATTTTATATCTGATTTCTACACGAGTAACCATGGACCTCATATTTTCTTCTTATCTTTCACTTCAATTTCGGGTTTGGTATCCATTGCGCACTGAGAAACCTTTCTCCTCCCGTCACTTTTCGAACTCACAATTTTTCATTTCTACACACATTTCGCTACTGTCGAGTGAAAATGAGTGAGTTGGGGAAAATTGTAAATGTCACAAAATTTTCATGAGTCTACTTATTTATTTAATATAAAATTCCATTTAAAAAATCAATAAATGCGATCTTATCAACAGGTGCTTTTTCTAGTGAGATAGCATTTTTTTACCGCACGTGTGTATTTAAGAGCTAAATTTTTCTAGCGATAATTTTTCGGTGCTTTATGTTTATAATTGGTTTCTAATGTTTGATAAGTCATTTAAGGTATTGACATAATATTAACCTCTTGTACCTCTTTAAAACCATGAAGCAAAAAAAATTGGATTATTTCGTAACACTGCATGACCAAACTTTTTTATTTTTGAGATAGGTAAAGCTTAAAAGTTTTTTACCCTCCAATAAAATCTTGTTGAATTATTTTATTATGTCCAAAAATATTGAGAGAGAGAGAGAGAGAAAGTTTCATTTCAAGGCTGATTTCATAGCCTTTTCTAATAATGAGCGCTTTTAATCATAAACATTTTTATTCTGACCTGCTTTAGTGAACCTATCTTATCGTGCGAGATAAGAAAAAATGCATAATCATGTTTAGTTATGAACATTGAAAATAT
Organism: Polypedilum pembai; assembly: GCA_014622435.1. Lineage (NCBI taxonomy): Eukaryota > Metazoa > Arthropoda > Insecta > Diptera > Chironomidae > Polypedilum > Polypedilum pembai. Next base: position 91,451 of record JACWBX010001069.1, read on the forward strand.
TATAATAGCAATGTGAGTTTTTTGGTATATTTATCGAATTTTCATTGAATTTCATAAAGAACATTTTTTGTAAGTTTTCATTATTACTGGATTATCATTAAATTCAATCATTTTTGTTTATATTAGGAAAAATGTTTACTATTAAAATAATTTCTTCAAACTATCAATTTAATTGATATTTCAATTAAATAAAAAAAAATAGCATATCCACATTTGATAAAATTGATCTTTCAAAAGTTTAGGTTGCTATATTATTTTCTAATTTCTATATTCCATATGAAAAAAAAGAATCTTGGTAGTTTCACACGACCGGTACGAGCTTTTTTTGAAAAAAAAAATCCCGGCGGCCTACAACTACGTTTTTTCGTAATCATTTAAACTTCAAAAAGTTTGTTAACAAAAAACTTAAATAAAAACATTTAACTGATTATTTATGCTCTTCGATATAAAAAAGGATATAATAAAGCTAATGCAGGCTTTAATTCCCAGAATTTCTGATTAAAACTTGAAATATTTTTTATTTTAAAAATCAATTTCAAAAACATGTTTCGAAAATATAAATTTTTCGAAAAGGGCTGTGAAAACTAGGGTTGGCAACATACCGTTTGCAAACGTTTGCAAACCGTTTGCGTACCGTTTGCATACCGTTTGTAAAATGGTTTGCAAATGGTATGTAAATTTTTGAAACCTTAAATGTTCGTTAGATATTAGAAGTATAAAACTTATTTCTACAACTAAGTCATTGTTTATTTCGGTTTATTTTATTCTATAATGTTAAATAATACAGTAAAGAGTATCAAAATATTCAATTTAAGACTCCAGACTTTCAAATATATCTGCGATATAGAAATCTTCTGTATCAGATGAAACAAGTCTACAGAAGTTAATATAAACGAAAATAAGTTTGGAACAAATTCTTTCAGAAGCTGCAGATGAGTAAAAATTCTACATACATTCGATACGATTTGATACAAGTTAGAAAATTCAATAGATTCAACAAAAATTTCAATAATCAAAACCATCTAAATTAAGCAAGGTTTCCTTTCAAGATTCATCTAAATAAAGCATATAATCATTATTAAATGTTTCTTAATACTAAATTGAATCTTTATTTACTTATTTGTTAGTTAAATGAGTGGTAATTTT
>JACWBX010001071.1:0-13318 GCA_014622435.1 Polypedilum pembai
ATTTAGTCGATTAGTGTTTTATTTTTAATCGACCAAAAATTAGTTGAATTTTAGTTAGTCGCGACTAAAAGATAAAACGGTTTCGGACTCTGGTTTAGATTAGTAGACGAGTTAATTGATAGAAAGGTTTTTGTTTTGTCTTCTAATCGGTCAAATTATGCTCTCGGGAGGTCAAAAGTTTTTGTTATGGCTAACACAAGTTGAAATTTTATCAAAACAAGAAAATTTTTGAATAATGAAAATACAAGGAGATGGACACGGTGGCGAAAGGGCGAAAAAATCTTAAAGGGGCGAAAAATTTTCGCCCCTTTTTATAAATTTTTCATTGAAACATTTGAGATCGCGATTTCAAATCTTGATCAAAGCAAAAAAAATTTTATAATAGAGAAAGAAAATTCAAAGTTAAAAAAGGAAAAAATAAAATTTTGGGGCGAAAAGGGCGAAAAATTTTTCAAGTTTTCACCACCGTGTCCATCCCCCTGTGAAAATATTTTAAAATGAAAAACTTTTCTTAACAACCAAATCCCTAGTTAATCCTTGACATAGTAAATTTTCTTCAAAAATCTTTTTTAATCTTCTCACGCTACCATGTCATTCATATTTCTCCTCATTCAACCTTTAATCCTCCTTCAGTATTTAAAAAAAGCAAAATAAATCCAATTTTATCATCGTCAATGTTTGTCGATGTCGCGCTGACCTACATTCTGTAGAGCATAAAAAGTTTCGCTCACTCACTCGTTGCTCTCTAGAATTAAATATTAATCACAACGCTTGTGTCATCGTCCTTATGACATTTTCATGTTCTTGAATTGGTTTCTTGTTCAATAATCGCTTGTTGTGTTCTCTCATTCATTTCAATCGCAGACACGACAACAAATAAGTAAATTTATTGCTCGAATATGATTTAAAATTGTAACTTACCTCAATACAATCTTTTGAGTGCTGAATGGGACTGAGGAAAAAGGTGCCGTCGAGCAGTGGGTATCTGTCGTATACCATCATCATTTCTTTGCATAATATACATGCAATGTGTGTCTTCTTGTGTGCTGCCAATGATGAAAGAACAAACATTCTTGTATCATCATTACCATGCTTGCCTTCATCTTCAATCTGTAAAAAAAAAAAAAAAGAATTTTTTAAAATTAAATAAAAAAAACTTATTCATGCTGCTGGTAGATTAAAAAATAATGTCTTTAACTGAATCAAAATCTTTGTGAATTTTCTAGAATGGAGTTATTGTAAGTAATTTTACGTTTTACGTAGAATTTTTGACCAAGACAGTCTAACGTAAAAGTTGGACAAAAAATTAAAAAGTGATTACTTTTTTACGTACGACTTTTTCTGACATTAAATGTAAACATAAAGTTAAATTTACTTATACGTAATAATGTAAAAGACTAAAATCTTCGACTAGCGAAATCGAGATCAAATTCAAAGAGTCATTAAGAAAGCTTCAAAGACAAGATTGTAAAAAGCTTATTTCATGTTGTTATCCACTTGTATCCCTTCAAAATCCTTCACAAGAGAAAAAAGTCCATAAACTTTGTTCATTCTCTTTCTACAACTACTTATTTTTTTCTCATCAATAGTAAACGATACATTAAATCCATTTGCTGATGACAATCGAAAAACATATTTCGCTTTTACACTTCTAGTAAGATGAACAAAAATGTTTCTTTTTCGGTAGAAAATGAAAAGAAAAACTTTTTACAGAGAACAAAATTCTTTTTCTCTCCCTCATTTACTGTGTTGAACGAAGAGAAAGTTTCGATTTAAAAAAAATTCTTTCTTTTTCTCTCGCTTTTTTTTATTTTGAGTGTGTGGGACGAAAAGAAGGAAGAATAAAAGTTTCATTCATTATTTTTGCTGCTGTTGCTACTGCGGATGAAGGAAGAAATAAAGCGAACGAATGCGATGAGGATTGTGTGAGAAGCAGCAGCAGAAAAGAAACTTTATGTGTCTGGATTTCTTTCCTTATTGTTATCATTATTATTAGACGTATGTAAAAGCTCCATATGCTTGTTATCTATATGTTGAGGGTGAGAAATAAAGAAAAGTTGATGATATTTGGAAGTGAATGAATGTGGGAAAATAATAAGGCCAATGTGATGACTTGACATCGGATATCCTTAAAAAATTCACCTTAGAGCAAAACTAGAGCAATAAAAAATCCTTTAATGACTCTGCAGTAAAACTTTGAATCTCAAATTGCTATTAAATTCAGTTTTCGCTTTTATTTTTTAATTAAAAAGCTCCTTCGCGAACAAAGAATATTTTTTATGGTGCAAAAGTATTACAATTTTAGCACTCTATTCATGCCATTTCCCAATCTCATTTTAACCGTTATAACTACAATGTACATAAAATGCTTTTTCTACAGGTCGACACACAACAATGACGCGACTGAGGAAAATTTTACGTTTAAAGTAAAAAAGAGAAGAAGAAAAAATAAAAAAAGTTTTTTTGTTCCCTCTCTCATAAATGTTTTGCGATAAACGACGAATAATTCAATTAGAATTACAAGCATTTACAGTCTTCTTTGTGTTGTTATGCTTTGGCAAAAAGGAAAATCAGTATGCAGAAGAGAAGGAGAGGAATGGACTTATTATCGTTATGACACTTTCTTTTAAGCTTGCTGCTACGTTTTAATAGTTTAAGGGCAGTCAATAAAAATTGTTGTAATTTTTTATTAGAGGATTTTTAAATAAATCTTCTCTATCTTTAAAAATATTGAAAATTAAGACTTTTTTGTTAATTAAAATTTTAATTTTTATTAAAAAATTTAAAAGTTTCAAAAATAACAACTTCGATTGCAAAAAGTCGTTATATTAAAAAATCACAATACATTTAAATTTTCAAAAAATATGTAAAAATGTTTTATCATCAAGTCAATATTTAATTTGCATTTATTATTCCAAAGTGCTCTCTTATAGAAAGAGAAGAGACAAAAGTGCAACAACGAAATTGAATTGAAATAAAGTGGGTGGAGAGCGAAAGCTAGAACCTTTTAAAAATTCAATTTCTTCTTTGCCTTGAAGTAGCAGCAGCAGCAACAATGGCAGACTGATGGAAAAATCAAAATCAAATATAATTATAATTTCAGTGTCAATAAAAATGTGGAACGAAATTGCATCGTAAAAGCATCCTCAACTATCAGTAAACCATAAAAGTTAATGTTATTACACTTTCATTTGCTTCGTGTTCAATTGCTGAGCTGTGTATGCTCCCGGGGAGGTATGTGAGAAGAAGTGGAAACATTTTCAATTTAAAAGATCTGAAAGAAGCTTAGAAAGCCATCCACGACTGGAGAGGATTATATTTCGATTTTTGTTGATGCTCTGCGTTTTAGTTGAATATAAAAATCTGTTTCACATTAAGACAGACAGCAGCTCGTACTTTTATTCGGTGTGTGCAAAAAAATATAATAATGGATATTTTCTCAATTTATTTGAAATTTGCGTTGAAATGATTGTGAAATGTTCAGCAAGGTTTACATTCTTTGATCGAAATCCTTATTTTCACCCAGAAATCGTACGTAAAAAAATTTCAACAAAAAGTTTGTCAAATTTTGTAAAAAATTTTTTTTGCTAACTTCATAGGGATATTTCGCCTCTCCCATTTTTCTATTTTTTTATTACAAATGAGAAATCTGAAGAAAATCGTATTATGACTTTTAAGCTCATTTCATTTTTGCCATTCATTTGCTCGTAAAAAAAGGTTGAATGAGGAAAAGCGAAAGGAAATTAGCTGCATAAATCTGCTTTCGTAAAGGAAAAATAGACGCGACTTAAATTTTTATTTTATTTCGAAAGATCAATGGCCTTATAACAGAGTTATGCGGGATGTTTAAGTTTCAACATTGAAATCAAAAAATTTCATTAATTTTAGTATCTTTAATTTTTGCAACATTCTTCTTTTGTGTACCTAAAAGCACATCAGCACATAATAGATTAGCGCAAAAATGTATACATTTTCATTCATTAATTAGAAACTCATTTTATTTATTTTCATTCATTATGTCTGTCTGTGATTCATTTATAAAATGCGCTTAAATCTTAACATAAATATTTTCTTTTCCTTTCTCTCTTTCTCTCGACAGACAAGCAAACAAAACAAAAGACAGCAAAAATACTTTTCTCTTTCCGTTATTTGTTTTGCTTTCATCTCAATGTGTAATTCACCCTATGAGCCATCATCATCATTATGTGTGTGCACAAGATTCTTAGGTTGAAGATTTTTTTAATTAAATTCATCCATACATGTGCCACAGCACACATATGAAGAAAAGAAAGAAAAATTTTATTTCATCGTATGTCATATAGTGCGACATATTTGAGGTAGAGCAGCAAAAATATTGAGGAAATTCCATAAAGATATTTTCTTGGCATTTTAATAACAATGAATGGAATGTCATATATGTGATGATGTTGAAAAAGGAAAGAAAACATGATACAATAAATAAATTTAATTAAAATCAAAACTCACAATTAGAAAATCTTGCCAGACACAAAAAAAGTATTTTAATACAAAAATGTCACTAAATAGTTGAATAATGTCCAAGTCTCATATCAAATATTTATGATATCAATTACCGGACATTTGCTGCTATTAATAAAAAGATTTTTTTTCTCATTTTGCTCGCACATGAAGCAGCTAGCAGAAGAGAGAACTTTAATTAGGTGTAATGGAAAGTGACATTACGGAATTTATGACTCGTAGTTTATTTATTCGCAATTTAATTGGATACTACATTTTAGTGAGAGCAAAAAGACAGGAGTAAATAATGTTTCTGAAACGAGCAAGTAAAAGCGGGTGAGGAAAATCATAACTTACAAATTGTGCGCTTAATCTCTTTTAATAGCTTACTTTCTTTCATTTCGACACAGAATGGAGAAAGAAAAAGTGTTTTTAATATTTGCACATTAAGAAAAATGAAGATTGTAAGCATTTAATAGCATTCGAGAATTCCATTTCATATTATTATTATTGTTATTTTTATTGTGACTATCTATGACAATTTACAGATACTTTTCTTTTAATTAAATTTTATTAATAATTTTATTATAAAGGTATATTAGAATTCATCTATAAATTGGTAGTAGACGATTCAACATAATTTTTTTTAAATTAAAATTTCAATATTTCAAATAATTGAGATGAATTGCATGAATCATCCATACGTAACAGTTAATCGTATGTCATTGTTTGTTGACATGAACGTGTGTTCTTTGATGAAAAGGGAAGTAATTATGACATGAGATCATAATTGTGAAACTACAATAAATCAATTAAGTTTCCGCTCATGCTTGTCAATAAATATCATCAATAAGCGAAAATTTTTCGGGTATTATTTCATTGTCGAAAGAATCAACCGGAAAACGGATTATTTTCTTAACGTCAATCATGTTTCAATTGTTGGGATTTTTCTGTCTGTGGTTTATTGGTTTGAACTAAAAACAGCAGCATCTCGTCCCTTTGCTGCAAAATCTAATATTCTCATTTTTTATGTCGACAACTTTCAATCTAATTCAATGACTTTCTCTTTTTTGTCTCATCCTCTGCGGTTGACATTCTTGCGAAATTAAAGTTAAAATCTGCACAAAAAATCGGCTTTTACGTTGCCGCACGAGAGCACAAGAACAAAAATATTCATTTCAAGTGGATTGTCACGGGCACAATGCATTTCTGACCGATAATCGCAAATTCGATTCGCATTTAATAATCATATCACTTAATTAAATCTAACATTTCACCAGTACATGTCAAATGTGTGTGTATGCATGTCCCTCTCGCTTCGTTACATTAATTTCACCCTCATCAATAACCATCAATGGAACATTTTTTTGCACGTTGATCGAATAAATGAATGATAGGGAGATGGATATATTTAACAAAAATGCAATTTTTTCTCATACAAAGTATCGATTGCAAATGATTTTTTATCTTTGATTGCGTAATCATAATGGGAATTTTTTTACTATTACAAAATAGTAAATTTTCTTTTCGACATTATTATTGAATATTTTGAAAATAAAAAAATCTTTTCAAAAAAGTCGGTAAATCAAGTTTTGTGTTTAAAATGCATTAGGAACACTTTAAAATAGATTGGAAAATGAATGAAAAACAATCTTTATCATACATATTTTTGTAACAAAAACATCGATATACTCGTCACCGATTGATTGTTAATTAAGCTGATATTTTATCTTTGATTATCTAATAAAAATGGAATTAATTTTATAATTTCAAAACTCATTTTGTTCCTAGAAAATTCTAATGAGCCATTAACCTCAATAAATATCATATTAATAACAAGCCATTTGAGTGGAAAAAATCAATTAAGCTTATAGCTCGCAGCAGACAGACGAAAAAATATGAATCATTTATATATGACGATAATATTGATAAGCAATTTAAAAAGAAGACACACGCACCCATTAGCAGGTGAAATGTAAACAAGTTACGAGAGCTTAAAAACGATTTCAGTGTCGAGTCATAAATATCATGTTTTCTATACTTTGCTATGAAGTAAACAAGTCTGTTAAAGGAGTGTCGCGTGCAAGTGAATGAAATTTGCTTTTTAGAAAAATTTCTACCAAGATTTATTGAAGTAAAAGATGAAAAAAAATATTAATTTAAAAATTAAATATAAACGTATCATGAAATAGGCAATAATACAAAAATTTTATTATTTCCTCAATATATTGTTACAACCAAAGAAAAAAGTTCTCGAGATTTTTCTTTTTTGTGTGAGAATAAAAAGCACTAGAGAGAAAAAAATTGTAATATTTTTTGTACATTGTGGTGAACCAAGTTGAAGGTTCATTTAAATCCTCAGAAAAATCATTTTCATTACAATATCTCTCTTAGCTTCTTTTGCTTCATGTCATCTCGTGCGAACGTAAATGAAAAAACAATTTTATGCAATAAATGTGCTTTTAATATTTTTCGAAGGCAGAAAAATATTGACAGGAAGTGAAAAGAAAAATTGCAAAAAATTTAATTTCCGCCTTTTTTGGAAGGAATTTTTCGTGTGCTTTTTAAAGATTTCAAAAGTGACAGTAATATTCTTTACTTCCTCTTTAACGTAAAGGAAAAAATAAATTATCGATCCAAAGAGCGAGAGTGATGCACAACCTTTACTCGAGAGAGAAAGAAGAAGTAGTTTCAGTGTCAGGCCTATGCCAAGGGTGAATATTTTCATCCACCCGTTGCTGTTACTGCACAACACATTTTACGAGTAGGTATGAGGAAGCAGGAAGAGGAAAAAAGCACTTTTTGAAGGCCTACGCTAAAAATACACACAATACGAGAACGCTACACATACGTTTACATTCGAGTGGGTGGTAAAAAAGAAAATTGGGCGACTGTCTGACTCATTCTCCTTCACCCAGCTACGATAAGCATTAAATTTTATTCTAGCATAAAGCAACAATGAGGAACAAAAAAGAAAGAAGAAGGAAAAGTTCCTGGCACAAACACAAATGCGTCACTTTCACATTCACTCACACATGTGAGCTAACATTTTCAATGTTACGCTAAAGTGGGGAAGAAAGTGGAGTTGCGTGTTGGAGCATCCTCTCACTTTCACTCTCTCGGTATCGCTCGGCAGATACATATACAGACGAATAGTCCATGCCGAGGATAAAAATACGACGATTCCTTGTACTTTTAATACCGACGGAAGTGAAAACGTTTTTCCTTGAACCGAAGGAGTCAATGGCTTTTTATCGATTCCGCATTTGCTGCAGCGCTGCTACCGGAATTGCAATATTCGTTTTTGCTTCTTTTTGTGTAAGGAAGGAAAATTTTTGATAGCTAATTTCGAGATTTTCATAGCAACCAATAATATCTAAAATTTTAAAAGCTAACAAATTCTTACCAAATTCTAAACTCATTTATTTTCAATCTTCCCACTTTCTATGATAGTAAAATGAAATACAACACACATATGAGGGTTGCAATTTAAACTTGCCATAAAACTCGTCCAAGTGAAAATGAAAATAAAAATTTCATTTTTTAAATATGGCGAACAATAACAATTTACTCATCCTCATTCATTTTAACTTCAACATATATGTGAGAGGTTGAAAATAATCTCATAGCAAAATAGAAAACATTCTCTACTTGCCATTGTAAATTTTATGATTTGCAGCCATTTTTAAAAATTTATTTTTGAATTATTTAAAAAAAATTCAATTTATATGAGGTTACTTTAATCAAATTCTCTCCATAGATAAACAAAACTTTTAATTCAATTATTTAATGTTCAAAATGCAATAAATTGTTCGAAAAATGAAATGACTTGAAATTGAATAAAAAATAAAATTTATACTGTGACAATAAAAATAATTTTTTGTTATATAATTAATGGCGTCCAAAGGGTACAATTTGGTCATTTATTTTTGGAATTTTTAATTTTAATTCAAAAGCGCATTGATTTACAATTAGTTATTGTTGAGTGACTAAAATGAATTTGCATAACTAAATTTCCCAATTTACAATCATAAGAATTATGAAAATTTTCATTTAAAAGCACCCAAAAATATAGTGTGACGAGCATATGAATAAAAGATTTTTTCTATTTGATTTAATTTTTTTTTTTTCGCTGAATTTTTCATTTTTTCCATTTCGATGCCACTTGATGAGACGCGAGACACATATGTGACTTTTATTCATCGCACTTTTCTTTCTTTCTTTCCTGTGTAATGTCACAAAGATTTAAATTTGAAATTTTCTCTTCTCAGTTTTTTGCTTTGCACAATGTAGATTGTGCTATTTTTATGAGACGTTAGACGCGTCTCTACATATGATTATGAGCTGAAAACTGTTTGAATGTCATTAGAATAATTTTTATTATCATCTTTTAAGTGATAAAAAAGTTTTATTTAAAAAAAACTACTTTAATGTTTTTTAGAGCATATTTAAGACCACGAAAGAAAAATTTTGTGTTCTCATTTTGTCTGTTTCTCTAATTAATCTTTTAAGTAAAATTTCTTTAGACGAATTTAAAGCAAAATAAGCAACATAAATGCGCTATAAACACATCATTTTCGAATAATTTTTTAATATTTTTAGATGAATGTTTCTATGTTTGGTATCCACGCATGGGAAAACAAAAGCAAGCAAAAAAAGGAGAAATTCAAGCTGTTTTAGATTCTATAATAAAAATATATATACAACGGATGAAGCTCATGAATCATAAAAAGAATTTCTTTTTTTTTCTTTCATTCTGAAAGCAGTAAATGGGAAAAATTGCCGTCTTGAGAGCAAGACTGAGTAAGGAACTCACATATGAAAGTGCACTCAATGCTTCAATAAAAATGCTCCACAAAGAAGTCGAGAAAAAAAGAATTTTATGGAAATTATTTTTCATACGCTTGAAATTAAACTTTCTTTCTCTCTCTCTTTTACTGTTTATGGATGAGAACAGACGATGAAAAGTCATTTTGGGTTAGCAACAATTACTTGCAACAACACCCGCAAATGTGTCTGCTGATAATTTTTCTCATGTGTCAGAATCCATAAAAAATCATCATAATATGAATTGTGATATCGTTTGCACACCTGATAGTCTTCAATTTCAGCTCTGCTGCTTTTGATAATTTTTTTTCTCTTTCTATAGTCGCGAAAATAAATGCAAGAATAAACATCATATATTTCTTCTTTTGATAAAAAACGACAGAAGAGCATCTTATGTGACATTCTGCATGTTCAAATTTCAATGTTTTTTTTTCTTTATATGTAAAATGAATGGAAACTCATGAACAAAATTAATTATTTATTAAATAAAAAAAATTCTAAACTTAAAAGAATGTTTATTTTTGTTTTATACTCTTTTTTCATTTGATCACTAAATTATGAAATTAAAATTTAATAGAATAAATAAAGTTTCCATTCCCCTTAACTTGCATTCACATATAATATTGCACATTGGTATAAAGTGTCAAAAATAGAAGGAAAAGTGAAAAATAAGAAATGTTTTCCTGTCGCGAGGTCGATAAACTTTTAAGGCATGAGTATTGAAGATGATGAATGTCCAATATTCAGTAATAAATCTTGTGATATTTAATTAACACATATAAAAAATGACAGAGCAGTTTTAAATGTCTGAATGTCAAACTTTTTTAAAAAAAAAAAGTTTCACCTAGACTTCATTGCACTCTATAAAGCCAGAACAAAGAGTGAGAAAGTTGAAATAGAGTGACAAGGAATTCTTTTGCAAAGGAAAAACTTTTTTGATTTCATGCATTTTCACATAGAAGAGATAAAATGCGAAAGTTGAAAAAATAAACTTTTCCATCCACACACACAAAATATTGAAATAAACTTTCTCATGTGCTTTATTAGCATTTATATTTTCTGACTTTTCCTCTTTTGCGGTTGAAATTATGTGTGCATGTCTCTTACTCTTTATGCTCGTTTACAATTCGGTTTGCAGCCAAAAACTGTCAGCAGAAAAATAAACATGAAACAGTGATATGAACAGAAAACAGAAGGAGATGTGCGAAATGTCATGGAAGTTTTATTTGCATGAAATGGCAAAAAAGTATTTTCAACGAACTCTTACTTGGAAGGGTTAAATCAGTGAAATTTTCTTCATTTTTCACCAAAAAAAAAAATTTACGTGATCAAGTCTACCTGATTTTGGCATGCACGAATTTTCAAAAAGTAAATTTAGCAAAATCTTTTTTGGTTTAAAATTTCTTTAACTTTAAGCTAGAAAAACAATTCTCCAAAATATTAAAAGTTCAAATTTCATTTTCAGCCACTAATCACACTCCATGAAACAAACAACAATACACTCATCAGGAATTATACATGAAGAATCATAGTATTAACCCCAACGCACATCACTTTCTCCCCATAGAAAAATTAATGATGGTTATTCACATACTCTTCCGTTATTATAGCCATTAAACACCGCATACATAAACACGAAGAGTCAAAACATTCTGAAAATTCATTAATATGTTGCTGCGCGATATAAATGGCGAAATTTCGTGATTGCAGATTGTTTGCATTTAAGTTTGATTATCATGTGTATTTGTTGAACATCCGCAGCACTGCAGTGTTCACTTTCATCCCTTATTTGGGCTTTCAATAGATAAATCTACAACACAATGATGAGGAGGCAAACAAAATGGCTGTCAAAATCCCTCGTGCTATAAATTTCATTTAAAGTAATGGAAAACTCCTCTGTGTTGCTTTACTTATTTTTGTAACCCCAGTTTTTATTTCTCATTCTGATTGTCATGACAACAAAAAACACATCAACGAGATATTCAGCAACTTTTCTCTCTCTCTTTCACTTATTTTTGGCAATTGAATGGCAGATGAACAATAGAAAATAAAAACTAGAAAAACGACAGCAATGGCAGTAACACACACACACACAAGTTTTGTGACTGTAGATAAAAAAGTATTGAAATCATTTTTACTTTCATTCTTGCTGTCACGTCGAATGACATTTAATTACATTTTTCTGGACAAAATTCTGCTCGATTTGTTTTTTTTCCTGCATGTGTGTTTTATTTAATTTGCTACTGCCGCCATCATTTGATTCTCTTCTCGTTGATTATTATAAATGTGACATGTGTACATAATGAAGATTGAAAATATTTTTGCATATTGCGAAATTTTTTGTGAATTTTAATTTAAATAATTTGATAGCTTGCTTTATGGCTAATATATTAAATTTTAAAATCCCTAAAGATCATTTTTATATTTTGAAATATTTCTTATCTTATGTTGCCATTATAAAGATAATTTTCCATTGTTTTAGTTTACAAAATTTATGAATTTCAAAAAATTCGTTAAAATTGATCAAATTTACAAAAGTTTTACAATAATTTCAAATAAACCATCCCAGTTTTTTATCTTAAGCAAAATAATGAAAAACTTCAACTATTAATTTCTACAAAATGACACTCATTTTCACATAATAAAATTGTTTCAATTTGCTCTCATTTCATTTTCTCCTCTCGTTCTGCTAGCTCATAAAGTAAGACAAGCCGGACACATAAATTGAAATGTGAAGCGACGCCAGTTAGTTGTAAGAAAATTTATGGATGTTTTATTTTCACTTTCACTTTTCCCTTTTTACACAACCATGAGCTTCATCTTTCTTTTTTTATATTTCTCGCTGTTGCCAGGCGCAATTTTCTATAAAACAGGAAAATTCAGGGATGATGCGTACTTTAACAACAACAACTCCACCCTTAAGAGAGAATAAAAAAATGTATGTACGTCTGTATTTGTGCTATCCCGAAATTTCTTCCTTTCTCCCATCCAGAAATAATTTTTTTGCTTGTGCGTAGAAATCTTTCTTCCCTTTTTTCACTCTTCCTGCCATGAATATCCTTCTGCCACACATTTTTACTTTTTAATGTGTTTCAGGGCCATTGGCGTGTAGAATTGTGCTTGTATTTGTGTGTGTATCCCTATTCTATCCCTATATCTTTCTATTGTTCGGGAACAAACCACGCCTGTCGAGTTATGTTTGTGTGGCATGAAATTTCATTTAAAATATTTTGTGTCTTGTTCCAGAAATCTAATTTTATGTGATGTGTGTAAATGGTGCATGGTTGTATGGACATCTTTTTGCCTCATGACATTATTAAGAATCAAAAAATAAAAATGACGCATTTATTTCACCTGAATAGAATTTATTTAAATAACAAAAACACTTCTAATGCGTAGAAATTCGTTCTTTAAGGAATCGAGTAAAAAATTATGCGCAAAAAGAAATCGGAAAGAATTTTGTGAATCATAAATCTATTTTTGTTAAACTTGTTTACTTTTTAATATAAAAGAAAAATTCTTTGAATTAAAATCCTTTGTTAAAACTATTCATAAATTATTCTTTAGTATAAGCATTGAACTCATCTCATAAACACAAATTTCATTTATAGTTTATAGTTCTTTTCCTCATTGAAGTTAAACTTTTTCTCTATATGTACATAAGGAAAAGTTTTCATTTTGTAGTTTATTGTATTAATTGTTAAAACCACAAAGAGAGGGAGCAAGTAAGAGCTGCTACCTTGCTGCAAAAAGTTAAAATTCAATGAACTTTTGTTTTTTTAAGTCATAACTTATCATTTTCTTCATCCTTCACAATTCCTGTATTTGTAAAACGCAATCAAAAATTCGCATAAAACCACAAGCACTTTTGATGGATCTCAAAGTCCTTCACACGAGAAAATTTTTTTATAAATGGCATAATATTTTTGGATATTTATAGAATGAAACTTTTAAATAATGAAACAAAATTTTTTTAGTGCATCAAGGTTTATAATAATTATGACAGTTTTTAAAC
>JACWBX010001071.1:13338-43867 GCA_014622435.1 Polypedilum pembai
TTTACTAAAACTTTTTAAAATTTAAAAAAATTTGCTAAAATTATTTTTCTAATTTTAGAAAAAATTTTAACAAAGATTTTTTAAATTTATTTTTATGAGTGTATAAATGGCATAATATTTTTGGATATTTATAGAATGAAACTTTTAAATAATGAAACAAAATTTTTTTAGTGCATCAAGGTTTATAATAATTATGACAGTTTTTAAACTGTTATAAAATTTGTTTAGTTGTTATAAAATTGCTATAAATGCTATATTAAGTCAAATACTTCGTTGAATTTTTTAAAATTCATTTCTACACTTTGTCACTAATTTTTATGGTCAAATTATAGAGACTGTTTCCAAAAACTTTATATCAATTATAAAAAAATTCTTCTCCGTGAAACTTTTAAGCTCAATCACTGATAAAAGAAGAATATTTTTGTGTCTTCTTTAGTATGCATAAAGTTCATTGATTTTACGATTTGCAATTTTACGAGCATCATCAAGAGAAGCTAAGCAGAGAGAAAAACAATCAATTTAGCAGCTTTTGCTAATCACATACAATTTTCTGCTGCTCTGTTGAAATCGCTCAACATATAATGAATACTAAGCGATGCAGCAACCAGCAGAAGTACTTTCAATAATAAATTCACTGCACGTTGATGGATAAAACAGTTCCGAAAAAATTGCGGAATATTGAGAGTAGCTAGAAATTTATTAGCTACTTTTACTTACGACTCTATAGTGACAAAAATGTTTGTCCTTAAGTGACCATCAATTTAACCTGCATGATGATTAAAAATTGAAACTATTGGTCATGAATGCTTATATGTACATTCGAGACATTCTTTTTCTATTAAAGTGACATTCACACATGGACAGATGAATGTGAGGTGTTATTGCACTGTCATTTCGATGTCAAATGAGTCTTTCATGTGAATTCTATTAAATTAATTGATTTTATTGTCTGAATGAAAATTAAATTAATTGAATTTTCCACTAATTCTTTTTTTATTCTTTTATATACGTTCAAAACAAAGAATTAAGCGATTCAAGCTCTAAATATTAAAAGAGAAATTGTCATTAAAATACGTGACTACACTTTGACTCTTATGCTATTTTTATTTATCAAATTACTATAGCAAAAATAGCAGTATCAGTTGTAGGGAACAAGAGAGGAATTTATGTGATAACTATAAAAAATAAATTTTCTTCTCTTGTAGTCATTTGAGTAAAAAGAAAGAAATTTTCGTTTCAGTGTGGATATAAAATTTCATAGTAAAAGATGAAGACAGACATTTTAATGAAAATTAAATGAGGAATTTTTTTTTCTTTTCAAGGGAAAAGTTTTATGTTGACAAATACTTCAACAAGAAATTTATCATTTAGATATGACCAAAATTTAGATTTCTTTTACATACCAAATTGTTGAAATTAAAGTTCTTACCTAGAAGGATATTAAATATACGAAAAGAAAATTAAATTTTCAATTTCAATATTAAATTTTTTTGTTTTTCATTTCTTTGAAATTAGCCCCAATTTTGCTCACAATTTATCAGTCTTCTTTACGTTTTCGCATAAGTAAAAGGTTTTGGAAAAAATTTCAACTAAAAATCGTACGTAAATATAACCAAAAATTTGTAATAACATCAAATTTCAAACTAGTTTCACTGGATTGTTTTTTTTCATCATTTTCAATCATTCAAATTTCTTTGCTTCACAAAAGAAAAAAAGCAAAAAGAAGAATCCTTAAGAAGAACTTTTTCAAAGAATACAAACAATTCATTCACATACACAAAAGCGAAAAAGATAAGAATAATCAACAATGAAAAATTTTCATATTTTTCTCTTTGTCTCTCTACAGAAGCGGAAGAAGCTCTGTCAATTGTAAATATTTAATCAGCAGAAAAACCCTCGCTTATAAAAATAGAAAAATTGATTTCCATCTCATGACAAGTTCACAGGAATATTTGCGTGTTGACTTCTTAACTCGAAAGTCGTTAAAGCAACAAATTGTTAGAAAACAAAAAAAAAATTACGCACATAACAAAAACAAAGTTACACACGCAAAGCCTTTCTTCTCCTCGACAGTTGAGAGAAAATGCGAGTCTGAAGGATAAAGAAGGAAAAAACATTGACCTTGTCCTTGAGCCGATTCAGTTTCATGCCTACCGTAGACGGAAAAAATATTTTCTTTTCTCTTCTCAACCCACACAAATGTAGGATATATTGGGGTTGTGTTAGTGTCTACGGCGCAGACATCTTTTTTGCCTCACTCTCACTCTCATTGTTATCTCTCTTCCGTTATCATTAACAGCACATTTCAAGGATATATGTCGATCAATGCTTTCTTAATGAATCCTTTCACTAGACAGACATACATTGCCATAAAAATAGCGAATCAGAGAGATACTCATGGTAATTTTAAGTAGAAAAACGTGAAATTAATGACTCTAAGGCAATGAGCTTTATTGCTTCATTTCGCAAAAGGATTTCCCATTAACATAAAACACAAGACTTTTTTTTCTCAAGGGGCTAAGCAGCAACTTCTTAGCATTCACTCAAGAAAGTGCATAAAAAGTAATAAACTAAAGCTTTATGATGAAAACATTTAATGGTAATTGAATCCCAGAGACTTGAAATTATTAACTTTTATTTTCCATCAAGATAACTTTTCACTCTCTTCAAATATTCAACATTTTATGGTGCATCATATACACAGCAAACAATAGCAAAATTATTCATAAAAATATTTCTCCGTTGTTTGATGAAGAAAACATGCTCGCGAAAAGCTAATTTAATAAAATTATGATTACAAAGAATGAATGGAAATGGTGAGACGTTATGGTGAATTTTGGCAATCACATTTATAGCATTTTTATGCTTTTAATAGAGTGACATCAAAAAATCGGAGATGATTTTTTTTAAATTTTGTCATGCAAAAAGCAGAAAGGAAGAATTTTTAAAATTACATTCCCAAAGAAATAAATCGACTTTTAGTGTGCAAATGAAATTTCAAATTTGAATAAAAGTTTATTTAAAAATTTAAAAAATAACCGATAATTTTTCTTTTAAACTCTTCTCTCTTTTTTGTATATTTTTTTAATCAAAACAAATTTTACTTTTACGATAATTGACTATGAAATTCAGGCAACGCATTTCCAACCTTGATTTATTCATTAACTAATTAACAGAAAGTTTCACTAATTTTCCACTTAGTAAACGCAATCTGAATCTCAAATAAGAGGAAAATTACTACTTGAATTTGTAGCGAAACACATAAATTGCATACGTGTCGCTACCATTGCAAAATTAGTATCAATGTAATGTTCCTTAATGAAAGGTAAGTCTAATTGATATTGAAGCCATTTGAGATACGTGTGTAGTGTGCACTTGACAAGAAAACTTTCTTTTAAACACCGAGAAAAATATTTTATGAATTGCATGAAAATTTTGTAGAATATGTTTCAGTAAAAAACTTTCAAAGTTTTTGCTATTGTTAAAAAAAATCTAAATTGACTTGAAAATCATGATAAAAAAATTTTAAAACATCAAAAATTTAATTTTTAAAATTAGTTTTGTTTTAAATCTGTAAAATATTATGCTTTTCATAAATAATTTTTCTTCGTGTAATATTATGTACAGAAAAGAGAAAAATTAATTAAAAATTTTCTTTGCAAACGCCAGATTGAGTGAAATTTCCAAGGAATTTGTCTTTTAGCTTCTCATACCATAAACCATTAATTTACATTTCTTTTTATTCAGTTCTAGCTCTATCTTCACACCCCACAAAATTATAATCTTTAAGCTTAATTTTATGGCACATTTCTCTCTATCTTTTCCATCATATTGATGCTCCGCAATGATGAGCTTTTATGAAACTATAAAAGCACTAAAATATCCATTCTGGGGGTGTGTGTGCTGAAATTGCATATCAAATTGGATCGTTTACTTAAACTTATTTCTTTCACAGTATGATACAAAGAAAAAGAAAAAATTGAGATGACTGAGGTTTGGCTAGTTTTGACTGAGAGAAACTTTATGAACTTTTTACTCTTATTCGCAACTCACATAGAATAATTTCAATCAATTTATGGTAAAAGCTGATGAGACTTGATCTCTATATTACACTGTTGCCCTTCCTATTCAATGTTGTTTTCAATATTTAATGAAAAGAAGAAGATGAACAAAATTGAAAAAAGAATTTTTTTTTTGAACATGTGAACTGAAATTGAAATTGATGTTTGAAGAGCTTTGTTGTAAAAATAATGAAAATTTAGGGTTAAAAAATTCGATATTTATTTCAAAGAAATTTGATCAATTTCATTATCATCGTTAAGTCAACAGCACAAATTTTTGTTCAAAGTTTACGACAACATTTAAGTTTTTTCGTACGACATTTTTAGTGGAATGTTTTGATTCAGCAGTTATGTTATGTCTGCATATTATTTATTATTTCAATGATGCATTGGTAAAATCAAATTTCTTTTAATCAGTCTTAAAATTTTTTAAAAAATATATATAAAGAGTTTCCCAGCATTGATTTCTAATAAAAGTAAGTAAGTAATTCTAATAATTTTACTTATGGATCCCAACGGAAGCAATCTCATAAACATCATTTCAAGCTCTACCTAAAAAAGGAAAATTTTGTTCGCCACAGTGGACGAGACGACAAAAGCTTTCCTTTTTACCTTCTACTTGCAGCAGTAGCAGTAAGTCATAAACCACAAGAATTTTTAATTAAAAAGTAAATATCTTCAGTGTATGTTGTGCAGAGTAAAAAGCAATATAATTAAAAAATGATCATAAATTGTGTGAATTATGACAACCAGCAATGAGAATAAGTCCCAAAAATTCCATTAAAAGCAAAGTCGAAAGTTTTAATGTAACATTAAGCGTGTAACTATTACTACCGGGGTTGAGACAGCCCTTAACTATCATCAAATGCACATACATCAGCAGAAAAGAAAAACTTAATCATAAAATGCTAGAAAAAGCAAAGAAAAATTTATGGCTTTGTGCAGAGCGCCATTAAATTTTCTTCAGACTTTCATTCGCAAGGATTATCGACATTCTTTTTTGACTTCGAACATCCTTTTTCCATCTGGTTCTTATCTCACATTTCTCCTCCTTTTTTATTTGACGGTGCGGAAAGCAGCAGCTGAAGACGCTTTTTTCTCTTTCGTTATTTTTATTGCAAATTATAGAAAATGCAAAAGAATTGTAGCTGAAGATTATCGAATGTATGTGAAGTGAAATGAAATAAATTTACACATACACGCGATACATGCTATTTCCATTCCATTCTGTTTCTTGTAAAATAACAAACAAACAGCAGCAATGATGATAATTTTTCTCCAATCCAAGTACACACAATAAGATGGCAGATGATGTCGAGATTCAAGAAAATGCTAGTGATTTTAAGAAGAGGAAAGAATGAAAATACGATGTACTTTGTGTTTGTACCTTTGATTTCACATCTGGGGTTTATACTTTATTAGATTAAAAAAGAAAATTTAGAAAGAAATGAAAACCAAGTACATAGTCAAAGTAAGATCTTGAAGATCGACTAAAATTTTAATTCATGCACTATTTTACAGTGACTTAGAAACTATAATGAAATAAGAAGAATTGGGTAAAACTATCAAATTTAAAGAATTTTAAGATTTTCTTCTATAAAAATCAAATTTTGGGGAAAAAATTTCAAGATAAAAATTAAATTTATTCTCACTTGCATTTTTCATCGATATTTTATTTTTCTTTTCTCTTTGAAATTCGATTTAAAAGAAAAACATTTTTCAATCTTCAGCTGAAATGTAAGAAAATGCCACCACTCCATGCACCATTACATGTGAGTGAAATGTGAAATCACAACATTGTTGTCGTTTCGCTTGTTGAAAGGCAAAGAGTGTGGAAGACGAAAAAAAACATCATTTCCACATTTTCATATATTTCGTGTTTAACCGAAAATCGAAACAGAATTTAGATCCGCGTGAAAAAATCCACATGCTATTTATTTGCTACATATATCACACACAGTTATATTGCAACCATGTGTGTGCTATGTTGTTCTCCATCGTCGCCATAAAAATATTTTCTTCTTAAATCTTGAGTGAAATTTTCTTCTTAAAGTCTTTTTATTATAAATATATTGGATTAATACATCATCTTTGAAACTAAATGAAAAGTATCGAAAGAGAGAGAAAAGTTTGTTAAACATAAACAAAGTTCATCGGATAAGCCTCGAGAAGAAAGACTCATTCATTTTGTCTCCCCATTTGGCACCATCTCATCTTTAATGTTAAATACCTTATGGAAAGGAAAACTTTTTAGTTTAATGTACTTTCGGACACTCTTTGTGAAGGATATTTAAAAAAAGATAACAATGTAAGTTGCATGAAGGAGCTTTAACCTTATTTTATTTTCCAATATACATTTTATTTACATTTAATAACAATAAAACTAATATAAAGAGATGTATCATAGTCACAATGAGAGAGAGAGAGAGAACGATTGGGGAAATGTGAATAAAGAATGAGACATCTAGACATGGCATCTCTGCATGTGAACAGAGAGCGCATTGAATTATATATATTTATACATTTTCTCAATGAATTGAATTGATTCTTATACAACAAAATTTCTCTCTCTCTCTCTCTCTCTTTTTTTTTGGGTTGAATTAGGAAGGAGAAAGGAAATTGATATGCATGCAATTTGTAATCAACTTTTTATATTTTTTTATTCATTTAAAAAGGATGATGTATGAAAATTTTATTACTTCACTAAGCAGAATTTAAACATCAAAAAACTTATTGAAAAATTATTCGAAAATAAAAATTAAATTTCGAAATTAAGAAATAAAGATCTTAAATAATGATTTTCATTAGAAATAGAGAAATTTCTGGCAAACTATATTTTATATAGTAGATAACCATTGTGTAATCAATAAAAAAAAATCTTTTCGATTTTATAAGAAAATTAAGATGTTTTTAAAATAATATTAAACTTTCGAAAAAGAATTATTTATAAAATTTTTAAGTCTCACATCAAAAAAGTAAAAACTTAAGCTTTAATAATAAAATAATCAATAAAATTTTTCCTTTAAATCTACATCTCATTCAATATTTTATTTTTATTTTATGAAAGCAAACACATCACTTAGGTGAGCTACACTTTTGCATTTTTAATGAAAACATTCCATATCGAATCGCTTTAAAAATTTACAAATTGAAATATCAGAATTGCAATCTACAGAGCCTTGCTTATGCTTAAATAAAAAATTTCTCTCTCAAATCTTTCACATTCCACGCGCGTTTACTTCACGACAATACATAATCGCATTCAATTATTCAAATCTGCTAAGCGCAAAAGTCTCCAAACTTAAATGATTTAAGTGAAGCAATTGCGAAGAAGGCGGAAAAGCAAAGCATGAAGCAAAAATTAGCATAATCTTGGTGCCTTTTATCGTCCAATGAAGATAAAAAAGAATTTTTGAAGTATCTTATCATTTTTCTCACGCTGGATACTTGATGAGTTAATTTATTGATGAAAATTTTTGTAAAATATTTTTAAAAAAGAAAGTATGATTTCTTCAAATCTAGAAATTTAAGCAATGGAATAGCTAGCCTTAGCATTCAACAAATATACAAAATATTTGCTTAATAACAATATTTGAAGGGTACACATTTCGAGGATATTTGATTATAAGATGTTAAACTCTGTTCCCTTCTGAAAAGCTTTTAAAAAGCAATTTGGCAATGCGCTCTGAGCTAACAAACTTAAATGGAAGTTCACAGTCGAAAAAGGAAACAAGCATTTAAATGCTTGAATATATTGGAAGGAAGAACGAATATCTTTCGTGAATGGGGTTGGCAAAAAAGAAGGAGAGGAAGCAACGCATCTTTAAAGTTTCCTCTTTGACTTTTTCACTCATGTATAAAGAGACGACATTAAGCTAGTGAGAAACATTCAAATAAGCTGTTCATAGAGAGAATTCTAATGCTAAACACAACATCAACTTCTTGATTGTAAGGAAAGGTAAACGTCCTTTTAAGACACAACTGTAGCAGGAGCAGCAAAAAGTTCACTTCTTGTCAGATTTAATTCAAGAAAGCAAGAAAAAAAAATAAGTTCAATCTTTAATATTTTGATTGGATTTTTTTCCTCTTTTTCTACACCGCCACCCATCATTGACTTCCGTTCTAAACTCTGTTTCTCACTCTGCTCAATATGAGGAAAATAATTTATTTTTTGAAGAGTGAAAACGACTGCTGACTGAGCTTATATCTTCCTTTTTTCTTTTCTCTCCATGAAGTCAATGATTGA
This sequence comes from Polypedilum pembai, assembly GCA_014622435.1. Taxonomy (NCBI): domain Eukaryota; kingdom Metazoa; phylum Arthropoda; class Insecta; order Diptera; family Chironomidae; genus Polypedilum; species Polypedilum pembai. Next base: position 21,646 of record JACWBX010001071.1, read on the forward strand.
AAGTTTATCATTTAAACGAGAGCATTAAAAAGAATCACGAATGCCGTCATTCAAGTCTGCTTATTTATGATGATGATGATGAAAAATATTATTTTTAATTTAAAATAAACTTTGACGTCGTTCGATCTTAATGTTGTGGGAGTAAATGAGGATATTTGTTTATAGAAAGTATTTAGTTTGGTTTTGAGAAATAAACAAGTTTTTGAGCTTTTTAAAAAAGAAAAGTTTTTCTTTGTCCACTTCAAAGATAAACAAATTTTTATTTAAAAACTTGTGCTGGTGTTTAAATTTCTTTAAGGTGGAATAATTAATGTTTATGTCATGATATGCCCAAATTTTTGCCTGTTTAGTAGAAGTTCATTGTAATATAAAAAATTTAAAATCAATTCTTTTTTTTCTAAATTGTTTCAATGCTTATTTTTATATTTACATACTTATATTATTATTTGTTTGAAAATATAAAAAAGTTATCGACATAAAATCCTGCACAAAATTATTCGCAATTTACATGCAAAAATTTTATTTGCGTTCTGAATGAAGCTTTAATTTATTAGATTTACACTCCATAATGGGTGAAAAATTTGCTCTTTTCTCTCTGTCTCTGTGCTTGCATCGTCAGAGCTAGATTTACTGCTTGATTCCTTCAAAAGTGCAGTAAGCACAAAAAAGAGCAAAATTTATTGCCACTTTTTTGCTTGCTTATAATCGCTCTGTCGGACGCTTTGCAATGAAGAAAGGAAAAAGTTTTTCATATGAAAATGCACAAGAACAAGCATAAGAAAGTATACAGTTTTATGATTGATAACCGTCTGAAGAGGAATGTAATTGAGATTGAAATTAATTTAATATTTTCATTATTGCGCAATTTAATTTTATTTTTCTTTTGTGCTAAAATTATGAAGTTTAACGACCGATTATGATATTTTATTTTATGTTATGTGTGGGTTGTCTCGTCTATTTGGAATAATTTAAAACCTATTTGACCGTTTATAATGATAAACATTAAACTTATATTCAAGTATCAATAGTCAAGTGAGCGAGAGAAGAGACAAAAAATTATCTCAATAAATATAAACACTTTAATTTCATGCTTCGTTAAATTTTCTTCCATCATTCTTTTGTTCTTTTTTCTTATTAAAGAGACAAAAAGCATTAACGATTTCCAATGGCAAAATAAATTTTTCTTCGATGATTCTTTTTCTTCTTTGAGGAATTGTTTTGATATTTTGTAACCTTTGAAACTACAGTCTGGTAAAATATAAAAAATTTTAATCTTTTATAAAGCTTTGATTATGAAAATAAAATTGTCAAATTCTTTTTTACGTCATATATGAACATTTCCCTAGCGTTCACCTCAATTTTTTGATAAACTAAGCATTTTTATTATGCTTCTTTGTCTACAACAGATAACATTTATAAATCCAGGAAAAATGAAGCAGAATGGAGAGATTTATCATCAATGAAATTCTTTTTCGACCTCACCAGACAATGAAATTTCAATCTCGCAACCGCTCCTTAACTTCCTCGCAGACTCTGCACAAAAGAATTCTTTTCGCTGATTTCCCAAACAATTTAACTTGAAATTTATGACATTTAATGACATTTTTGTGAGACCACTTTCTCCTACACTCCCTACATACACACACACAGACATCATCAACAATACCCAGAAAAAGTTTAATTAATGGCGGTTTTCATCATCGGTCAAATTTTTTTGTGACAAAAAAAACTTTTTTGCTGCTGTGCTATGACCCCGAGACGACTTTCGCTCTTTTCCGCCATGGCCCGTGTTGTGAATGAGTTGATTAAATTTTATTATTCTGTTCTGGTTTAGCGAGAGAGCAAGCGAGAAAAACTCAATGTCTTCATCATCAGACCATCTGTAAATATCGCTTCGGGACGATTTCTTTTTAAAACTTTTCCCAAATGAGCTTTCATCGTAGAAAATTTTCTTTTTTTGCTATGAAAACTTTAGCACCATAATTGCATTTTATCTCCCTTTTTTGCACTTTTTTATAATGAGGATATGAGCAAGAGAGTTTGTAAATTTAATTTTCATAATTACACTCACCTTTACTTCAATCGAATTGATGCGCTGTTTGGGCAAGACATTGTACAGTGTGAAGTCCAAGCGACGAGAAAAAATCCCATTTGATCCGCAAGTTGTTCTGAAAGTAAAAAAATAAGAATATAAGAAAATTTAGCTTGGGTTGATTTTATTTGAATTTATTTAACAATAATGAGTGAAAACTTGAAATTAAGTTGACTTGACATTTATATATTTGGCTTTAATTTGATTTTAACTTAAAAATTTTTTCTTTAGAACTTCATTTTTATCTAATAACATACTTTAAAACTGCATTTTTTGAAAATTTGTAGTTAACTTGATTTACATTAAATCATATTAGTGTATATCTTATCGGAAATTTTAAGCATATGAATTAAACAGCAACAAATTTAAATGTAGCAATTAAAGATGTAGTTTCAAATCAAGTTGACTTAAATGAAATCATTCAAGTATATATTACTAGTTTATGAATACGAAAAATGTTCTCATTATGTTTCTATTTCCTTTTCTCATTATAATAAAAGAAACAGAAAGAGATAATTGCTAAGTATTTATAGATGAAAATGACAAACACACGATATCCATTATCATAAACATACACACACATATACACATTTTATTGATATTATCGCCTTCTTTTCTTATCAGCCGTCGTTAAGATTTAGGTCATTCACATAAAACGCCTAAATTATTAGCTTATTTTTTCCGGCTTCTTCTTTTGTCCCCCTACTCATTCCATAATGTATCGCTATTTTGTGTACATGCATGAGCCGCCGTTGGCAATAAAAATGCGAATGTAAATAGAGGAATAAATATTAAATATGGATAGTTAGATAAATAAAATCATAAAAAAACTTCTTTTTAACGCTCATCGCTCGTATTAAACATTATTTTTCGACTAGTCAACGATTCAGATAAAGATAATTGTGTTATAAGGAAATTGAATGAGTTTTAATGTGAATATGAATATTAAAGATATAAGTTTTTGTCTCTCATTAGAAATTATTGAGATTTGAATGTTTGGATAATTTTCATATAAGAAAAAACTTTTATTAGAAATGATATTTCTATTTTTAAGTCCATAATTTTTCATAAAATTTTGAATGAAAAAATTTTAATAAAAGTTTTTGAAAATTCTATAATTCTTGGCTAATTTGATAAAAATTCAAAATAAATAAAGAACATTCCACACTTCATAAATTGTAGTGAAAATAACAATTTACAACATCATTAGAAATAAATATAATTATACGATGATAATTTAGCTATTATTTATGTAGAAATGCGAAGCGAAAATGCAAAAGAAGCAACAAGAAAATTTTCCGCTAGTGTCTGACTATGAAAAATATTTCTCTCATTTTCATGACAGATACTAGTTGACTATTTTGCAACTTTGTCCCTCTCTTTTCTTTATTTGCTTTATCATCCATCGTCCATAAAAACAATTTTCTCCTTCTTCTTTAGATAAAACGATAGTAAAAGTAAAAGGGAAATTTGTCCCATGAGATACAAATTGAGAGAGAGCGAATAAGCGAAAAATATGGAAAATATTCATAAACAAAAAGCCATAAAAATAATCATAAATTTTCACTAACTATAACAACACAAATCATCACTGCAAATAGCTAGTTGCAAAGAAAAATCTCAAAAGGTTGTCATTGATGTAAATCAAAACAGGCAGCAAGTTCTGTGAAAATTGGAGCATTGCAAATGAAAAAAGGTAAACATCCTTCTTCATGCCAAGGTGAAATTATTTTAAACTTCATAATAATAAAAAAAATTTTCTCTCGCTTTCTTGCTCAAGTAACAAAACAAACGCTCACTGCAATAAGCAGGAACATAAAATAACTTGGAGCAATAAAAGTGAACATAAAATTGCATGCAAACTGCACATCGAGGAGAGTGAATATGTGAATAAAAATATATTCTGTATGCAGATATGTGAATAAAAAGAATCGGATTAAAAGTCAATGTGCATGCTTCGTACTTTGTGCTAGATACTAACTTATAGATGACACTATATTTGACTTAATCATAGTTAAGGAAATTGCTGATATTTTTAAATTTTGTGAAGTTGGATTAAATTTCGACAACTTAAAATTTTCACCATCATTTACCATTTTGTGAATGAATTTTTAAGTTCTAAACATTTCTGACAAAATTTTTTAAAAAATTTACATAAATACAAAATATTTTACATAATAAAAAATGTATGTAAAAATATTATCATTGCTGAAAATTTTATGATGCTGAAATTCAGACTAAATTCACATGAGTATAATTTTATCTTAAGTGAAAATATGATCATATATGAAATATTGCTACTATAGTTTAATATTTGCAACAATGTCTTTGAAAATGAGGTTGTAAAGAGAACTTCTTGCAGACTTTTACACAAAAAAAAAGCTATTTCTAAACAACAACAAGTTGTTTGATCAAAAAGAAAGAAAGAATCTTGACATTTTCACTTAGAGTGTCATCAAAAAACTGTGTCCTTTTTATCATAATGTAACTAACTGTCTACCGACAAAATGGACTGACTGTCGGCTGTCAAAATAGATACAAAAAAGATACGAAATGAAAATTGAATAAAAAATAAATAACATCCTTTATTTACTGTTTGTATGTGTACATTTTTTGCCGTTCATCGCTTTGACACTATTTGCTTTGCCATTTTTTGTCAAATGAAAAATAAAAGCTTCGTCTTGAGTACTCAATTTACTTTATCTCATGATAGACTAAAAAAGTGAAAAGCAAATAAATCTATTAGAAATTACTTTCTCAGTATTTATGCTTCATTTGAGCTAAAAGGATATTGGCATGCAAATAAGCTCCTCTGTGACCTTTAATGGCAATGAGTTAAAGAGTCCGAAACAGACATGACCTCATCAAGAAAGTTTGCTTCTTCAAATTCAATTATTGTCAGCACGCTCAACTTGCACTTCAAGCTTAATGCGAACTGATTGGGTTTAATAACAATCAACGGTCATATTACATTGCACTTGAGCTGATGCAGCAGCATTATGGTTTAATAAGTTTGCTTGATGTAATTAATTATTTAGATATAAAAGTAATAAATTTATTACATAATAGCATCAAACATGAACTAAAAAAATATTTTATGAGTATAATTATTTTTAATTATTACAGTTTTATTAAATTAGTAGAATTTTATGACAGCTATAACAATTTTAAAACTGTTATAATTTTTATAAAAACATTTTTTCTCATTCAAAAAATTTTCTTTCGTGGATTTTTGAGACAAAACTTAAAAAAAATTTATGTTACCTATAAAATATTTTTCTTCGTGTACTTTTGTTCATGTTTGCTCATAGTGTGTCACATTTTATTTTTTACTGATATTTGATCTCAATTGCAAGAGAATTTGTGTCAAAGATCTTTAATTAAAATCAACCTTTTACATATTGATATGCTTGAGTATCAATTGCACTATCTATTGAGAATAGAAAAATGCAATATGACATGATTTTAATCATAAAATCACTCGAATGCAGAAAAACTACCAATAAATGACACTTTTACAAGCAACATAATCACAAGTATCTATTCTATTTCAAACTACGTCAAAAGAAGAAGCAGCAGCAGCTAAAACTTCCACACTTTTTCTCTTCTTTCTTCCTTCCTTCCCTTCCATCCACACAAATTTTATTGTGTGTGCTTTCATTTCTCTCTTCAATGCACATCACTTTTTTTTACAAAAGAAAGGCGAGTAGTAAGAAGAAGGACATGACACAGAGATAGAAAGAGAATGAGGAATTCAACCATAAACGATTTCATTCCCAACAATTGTCTGATTTATATACACAATTTAATTCTTTCAAGTCTCTCTTTCTTCATTTCGGTGCACACACAAGTGAGAGTTCTGTGTGTGGCTGACTGAAACTCTTTTTCTCTCTTTCTCTTGATGCTTGTAATACTTGGACATTAAGAAGAACATTGCACGACATGCTGCTTCTATCGTCTAGATAAATTCTTTTCTTTTTTCTCTCTTGACCCATGAATGGGAAATTTTTTTCATATTATAGACGATTTTGTTATTCTGATGAAATAAAATGAAGAGAGAGGACAGAAAGATTATTGTGGGTGTGCTTTATTGGATAGTTTAGACTTGGGATTTTTATTGACAAATTTATGCTAATTGTCTAAAGCTTATAAGCCTTGTGGATGTTTTTCTGGGTTTATCAAATGATAAAATTGATCTTTGTTAATATTGATATAAAAAGATTTTATTTATTATTGCATCTTTTAGAATTTATTCAAAAATTTTCTATCTTTAAATGAAAATTTGTATTCATCAACTCAATTAGAAATATAATTTAGTCAAAATGTCTGAAACTCAAGCCTACTCGGATAAGTTTTAAACTTTTTCGCTACATTAGTTTTGAAATTTTCCATCTTTTATACTTTTTAAAGAATGCAAAAATTACATTTAAAACAACTTTAGACTCCATTTCTCAATCATTCTTAAACAACAAGAAGAGAAAACTTTAGAATATAAACCAACCAAAAAAAGATCAGAGGAAACAAAAAAAGAAAGAAAACAAGCAAAAGAGACATCCAGGGAGAAAGAAAAAGTTTATTGACCATTTAGAAGAAAAAGAAAGTAAAAACTAGTAGCAAAAAAAGCATTCAATACATAAAAAATTGGTGTATGCATCGTTTCCCTCTGAAATGGGTAGAGAAAAGCTAGCAACTGCGAGATGGGACCAAATTGATCTTTATCAATTGTAAGAAGAAATAAAAAAATTTACATTGATTGCCAATGACTGCAATTTTTTTTCTCTGCAAAAGAAACTTTTTGATCTCGAGACAGAAGCAGCAGTAGAAGCAAAAAGTTTAAAATTAATAACATTTACGAGTTCTCATGAAAATGAGTCACCTTTCAGTTTCTAGACAGAAAGAGAATAAAAATCGTGGAGACAAAAAAGGAAATGAAGCTATTTCATGTATCGATGCGATTTCTATTGTTTTAAATTGAATCGAAATTGAGCGTTGAAGCTAAAGTGCTGAGACTTGCTTCATAGCAAATCTTTCTTGAAACATCTTTGGTTGAAAGAAATAGAATGTCTTTTCTATTTAGATTTAAGACATATCAACAAATGGAAAAGAGTGAGACAAAGAATGTGAAAATTCTAAGCTTCTTTACTTCAATCAATGGTTTTCTTGGTTCTTTACGTCTGTCAATAAAAGATTTCGATTTATTTCAAAAAGAAAATTTTTGTGGGATGTAGAAATGAATTTTTTTCGAAAATTCATTTCGAAATTTAATTTTATTTCTTCGAAATCTTATTTTCTATTTTCGAATCAGTTTTTTATTTCCCATTTAAGCTAAAATGTAAAAACTTTTTTTTAAAAATTCTTTATCACTCCCTTCATTCATTAAATCCATCAGAAACAAATAAATTCGATTTAGAATTAAGTTCGATGAACGCACAATAAAGAAAAGTTCCCTCTTCCTTTCATCTCCACCTTAATGTTTGAAAAATTTGCGTTTGAAAGCTCTTGAATTCATTATAAAACAAAACGCAAAATAGAATATCTTTTTGAAAAGAAAGAAAGCTTTTGCCGCATGCAGTAGTCAAATTTGAAAGGGAAGAAAAAAGAAAAGACAATTGAATGATTTAAAATAAAAGGATTTTATATTTCTCTTTCTCAATTCGCCCACGAATGAACTGAATCGAGAAAGAAAGGAAATGAACGTAAAAAAGTTGAATTGAGAAAAATTGGATTATGTGGAGAAATTCTTTTTCTGTTTTTAGCTTAAACTTAATGAATGAAAAACCCTTAGTTTTTAAGTATTTCACATAAAACAAATTATTGATTGAAAAATTAAATAGTTTTTGATTATAATAATTTTTTATTAAGTCAAATAAGTTTTGTATGTTTACTAAAAAAATAATTTAAGTTGATTTGACATTTAAGAGTAATTTTTGTCTCTTAAGTTAAATTGATAAAAAATTATATTAGTCAACTTCAGAATTTTAGTAATATTTATTTGTCTAAATAAAAAATTCCAAATTGAGAATTTGCCTACTTAACTACATATTTCAGTCAAGAAAAAAAACAATGAGAATTACTATTATGAATAATAAATATTATTGTGACCTTCACTTACTCATTAAAGAATCAAAATTTAAAATAATATTAAATATGATCAAATTGAAGGTGTTAATATAATATTTCCTTAAAATATAAATTACTCATTTGTTACAGCATGTTAATTAATTAAAAATTATTATGAAAAATGCAATGACAGTGGCAAGAAAAAGAAAGCCTTGAATAAGTAAAGAAATATTTCCGTTAATTATCAATTTTAGTCACACTAAAAAAATCAGAATTGAATTTAAAATAAAGAAAAATATTCCTAAAATATTTTTTAAAAGCGCACACAGTGGTAGTCAAAAAACTGAGACAGAAACATTGAAAACAAAAGAATAATTGTACAACAGCCAGCATTGAAATTCTACCGAAAAAAATGCGAGAAGCATGCGAGTAATGAGAAAATGGGTTAGTAGCAGCAAGAAAATGCTCATAATGCTCAATGGTTTCATTTGTCAGCCGCAAGACTCATGGACAGATCTCAGATTCTGTCAAGAAAAATGAAGCTCGCTCTTGAAATCTAATCTTATATCGTTCATTGTAAGATGACAAAGTTTTAGTTTTAAAGGCCGGTAGAGAGAGAATCATACGGGCTTGGAATAAATGAATAGGAAGATTAAATGATGAAGATTTATTTGAGAATTCCGTGACTTTGAGTCGTTTTGGAATCTCTTTATTAAGATTTTGATGATGATTTAATTGAAAAGAATTAATATTTGTAGTAAATGAAGAAGTTTCTTAATTTATTCATAAACTTTCTTAACAAAAATGGTGAAATAGTAGGAAATTTTGTTAACAATTTGATATCTTCTTCACCAACATTTCAAATCTATTAATTTTTTTCAAAACTCATTGAGAAAATATAACGTATAATATATAAAGCAGAAATTCGAAATTTATGCCACTTAAAAACTTTTTTCAATGCTTTTTTAAAATATTAATTTGGGATTTATTGAGAAAATTATCATGTTTTCGCATGTTTTCACATGTTTCATATTTAAAAGATAAAATTTCAAAAATTGAAAGTTCTATTTTCACGCCATAAAAAATTAAATAAAAGAATTATATCATATACTGAATGTATTGTGCTACACATGAACTCTTTGCAGAACTAATGTAAAAAATAAAAAAGATAAGTTTGGCAACAATACAAACAAGCGCAAAAATTATTCCATATAAAAATGTATATTTCTCACTATCTCTTTCACTCCGTGCACAAACAAAATATATATACAAAAAAAACCTTTTTCTCCAATTCACTCTCTGCTTGTTTTTTGTTTTGTAAATATTAGCAAGCGCGAAAAAAAATTTGTCATTATGGTGACCTTCAAAAAAGAAGAGAGTCGCAAACGCTTTGCCGGAGAGCATATTGAAAACAAACACCAATCAACATCTGTTTTAATTTAAATATTTTTGCGTGTTTTTACTATAGAGAAAAAAAAATACAATAAAAGTCTTTATGGGAATTATTTCGTGGCTGTGTGTGCATGGAAAATTAAGTCAGCAGTACTTTACATTGAGTGAGATCTCATCTAGGCATTTTGTAAACAAAATGTTGCCATTTTTACTCAACTCTTATCGCTGCAATAATTCAGAAACTTAAGGGAATTTTAAGAGCTCAAGTTGTTGTTTTATTTTAGGTTCAAAAACTAGAAAATGTCACCGCACTGAATGAATTTCATTAGTTTTAGGCACTCTGTGAGTATAAATTTCTATCCGTAACCAACATCGATATTATAAGACGTGACTGGAACACTTGATGTGACGATTGTGATTACAAAATATCTCTCCTTCGTGTGTTCTCTTTTGTTTCATTTTTGCATGTCGCTCTTTACAAGCCTTTTGAGTTTTATGTTCTTTACTTACAAGAGTTCTTCTTCATGCTTTTCATTAAGGCTTTTAAGACGAAAAACAAGCGCTGAACACTTAAATGATTTAATCTTTATCAATTTGACTTTCATTTTTTAATAAATAGATCATTAAAAGAAAGTGATAATTGTTCTTATAAACTTGTAATCTATATTTTCATTTTAAAATAAAATTTAAAACAAAGATCAAAGTTCTCAAAATAAATTTTTGCTTTGAAATAAATTATTTGATTACATGAGAAAGGTCAACTTGAATACAAGTCTAAAAAGTCAAATCTAGTATTTCAAACTTCAAGACAACTTATTATCAAGTGAAATAGATTTTACTCAAGTTGATATCAAGTAGTTTCAAATAAATCTATTTTTTATAAACAATTTTAGAAATGATATGATGCCATGAAATTTTAGATCAAAATTTAATAATTTTGATAATAATAATATAAAATTAAAAAACCTTAAAATAATTTTAGGTATTCACAACTTGATGAGTGAATAATTCGTTCTTGTTGGTGGTAATGAGTTGATTTCTAGGCATTACTCGTTCATGCGTGTGCTCTACACCTAAAGTGTGTGTATGTACTAAAGTTCGTCAATATGAGAAACTTTTTTTGTTTTTATTCCTTTTGGTTAAAATGAGCGTGGCAAAAGTAATTACGAAATTATCATGAACACAGGAATTTTAATTAATTTTTTCCTCTTTTTCTGTGATTTTTCTCTTTTTGTGAAGGTCAAGATGGAAATTTTCGCTGTCAAGGTTAATCAAATTTGCAAATATTAAATAATTGCACAAATAAAATGCATTTAATGTATGTACTTTTAAAATAAATAACGAAAGGCACTTCAAACACTGTAAACAGTTTTGATAAATGCTGTCCGATTGTTTTGTATTTATTCGCGTTGTCGCTTGCATGAACACAATTTTTTTTAATATTATTATTCAACTGTTTGCATACTTAAGCACATATATGTGTGTAGTATGTAAAGATAAGTTTATATTTATTTCTGAGACTGTATTAACCGGCTTTTTGCCTGCACATTTCATCTTTTTTGCGCAAATGTTTATTTTTAGTTATGCGTGTTTTTTACATATTGAAATGACTCAATTTTTCTGCCTGTATTTGTGATATGCCGAGACTACGTGTATATAATTGATTGAAATTCTACTTTAAAATAAAAAATTCAATGACGTCATGGCTAAGAAAAATATTGACAAAAATTTCGACCACGGGAATAAAAAAAGTGAGAGTCAAAGTCAATTATGTAAATTTCACGAATTTAATTATCAACATTTTATTGAAGTTCAAGGCCATATGGCTTTCTTTCTTTTTTTTGCGAATTGAATAAAACGGAAGAATAAAGAAATATTTGAATATTTTATTATTTATCGTCTAAAAATAACCATATTGAAAATGGGAAAACAATTTTAATTTATACTTTTGATGAATGATGTGAATTTATGAATTGAATGAGTAAAATTGCGAGGTTAAAATTTAAATTAAAAATTTTCTAATTTTTAAACAGAAATATTGTTTAGATTTTTAGAATATAAAGCATTTCTTCTACTTTATTTTTTTTGCATCCATACAAAAATGCATACAATTCATTTTTTCAATATTACATCATTTTTATTTTGCTCGAAAAATTCTCTCACACATTCCTTTGAGTATATTTTAATACCCTCTTGGCCGACCAAATGTGTTTTTTTTTTTTTGCAAATGTTCAATTACGATAAGCATAATGAAGCGTTAAAGTGCCATATTTCGATCGAATTCGAAAAATATTGCCTTGAAGCAAGAGAATTTTAATATCTTTTACGATAATTATTTTTTGGTTATGAAATTTTCATTTGATTCTGATGAAAAATTTAAATATCAGAGTTTGGAAAGGAAAAAACTAATTTTTCAAAGCTATTGAAAATATTCTATAAAAATAAAGTTCTCCAAAAAATAAAATTTGAAAATGAAAATTGAAATTTTGATTTCAAATTATTATTACTAGAATGTTCGAAACTATTAAGTCATGATTACAAAACTAATAAATAAAATTAAATAATATGACTTGCTCATATCGAGAAATGAATTTTTAAAGAAGAACAAACTTTTTTAAAAATAAAAATTTTTGCTTTTAAAATAAATTTCATTTCCAAACTCTGTTGAAAATATGAATTTTAAAAAATAATTTATTTGTGCAGATCACAGACAGTGACAATCATTCAAGCTTCACTAACTTAGTTAATTCAACAATGAGGCAATTAAAAATGTAATTTTAAAAATAGACTCGAGTGAATTCATTCGACAATCAATTAGGGTTATTAAAAAACCCAAGAGTGAGTGAATGAATGGGGGAAACTTCAAAACAAAACTGAGCTGAGCAGTCGCTAGACACATATGTGTGGAGAGATGAAGAGAGGCGCTTTATGATGCATAAACCAGCAACACACATATTGAAATTTTTTATTTTTGTTTTTGTTCACTCTGGAAGCTATTAACTCGACTATGTGTTTATTTTGCATGAAAATGAAAAAAAATGAGAACTCGTAAAATGAAAAATTATTATATTATTACTAGGCTTTTATTATTATTATGATTATGATCGAGAGTGATGCGAAGAGAGTTCACATTTCTCAACTTACACACACACACACACATACTCACCGGGAATTAAATTGAAACTTTCGTAACAGCACATTAAGCATTAATTATGCATCGTGTGTTTTCTATAACAATTAAATTCTTTCTATATGTGCCTATTGTGCTCTCTTAACATTTCTCTTTTTTAAAAATTAAAATTTATCAACAATAATTCTTTAGCTTTCTGACCTTATTATTTTATGACTTTTGCTCTTTAGAAAAACAAGAAAGTTAAAAAATTGTTTCGTGATTTTTCTTTCAATATATTTTTATGTTATTTTTGTTTTTATAGAATTCTCATGTTGAAATATAGAATGAAGTAAACAGAAGAATTTTTGTGTTAAACTTTATATCTTCTTACACTTCTTAATCATCATAAATATTTTGCAAATATCATTTTTGCTCTTATTTAATTTTTTTTGTGTGTTTGTCATTTTAATTCATTTGAAATTTTCAATGAGCATTGTGGCTATAAAATCAATATCTAATAAAAAAATACCCATGAATGCTATTATTAATTTTATTAAATCTTTTCATTGTTGTCTTTCTAGAGTTAATAGCAAAAAACCTTATAACTTCAGAAAGAGATCAAGACAAATAAATAACAAAATAATTTCAAAGATTATTTTAAATATATGTTATGTTATTAGCAATAAATGCGAACCTTATCAATGAAGTTTTTTGAAACTTCTTGTACAGGAAATTGCTTTTTGGTGACTACTTTGTTTTGCTTATCAATAGTTAATAACCTATAGTCATAATTTTAAAAAATTGTCTATTTCTAAATTAAAGTAAGAAAAGCAAAAATTTTAAATAAAATTTGTTCAAATACTAATTCATAATACTCATTATTAAAAGATTCATTAAAATGTCGCTCTTTTAGCAAAAAATGTAAAATAATCGTCATTAAAAAAGTCTGCTGCTTACTTCACAACTGAATTCTTGCATGATAAATTTCTAAAGTAATAAAAAATTTTCTTAAAAGAACGTAATTTAATGAAATGTTATAAATTACAATAGCACAAAGTTTTCTTTGTTGAGCGTCACATAATAAAACTACATAGCTAAAAATAAATGGTCTTCAGATGGTTCATTGTTGGAAAGTGAAAAGAAATGAAATTTTTCAATGATAGCGTTATGATGATGCAAAAGAGATAAAAGGCAAACATGAACATCATCATTGTATCCGACATAGCACATAGTGAGGAAACTCCAAAGCAATAACCGTTCACCCAGAAAAAGGAGTCTGAAGAACACAAAGGATGTGTACAGTCTCGCAGCTATGCAAAAATTGTTAAATTACTCTTTACTGTTATTATCTTAATGGCTATGAATTGAAGATGGTCAACATACTCTCGCATAAAGATTAGATAATGAGACGAACACGATAATAGCGCACCTGAGATCAACATTGAAAATTTAGTCATTTTAATTTTCATGTTTATTCAGGATGATAGAAATTGCGGTCAAATGTTTACTAATGGAAATCATGTGAGTTACATGAATGCCTGCCATCAAACAAAAAGCAACTATAATTAATATGAGAGACTAAAAACATACACATTTGGCTGTTTACAGTCTAAAACCATAATTGAGAAATTAAGAAAAGAGAAAGAGAGAGTTAAAAGCCTTAAAAAAGAAAAATGAAGTGACATAAATTATCGAATCCACATGATTTTTCATGATATCTACTGGAGAAAAGAAAAATGATGAAAGGCGAATGGAAATTGTTTTGAAATAATTTTCAAACACTGAAAAAAATTTTTCAACAAAAATTTTAAAATTATATGAATTATTATAACAGTTTTACAACTGTCATAACTGTTATAAAATAATTATAACTATCATAATAGTTTTAATGTCTCTCAAAGTATTTGTTTTTAAATCTTATAAAACTGATTTTGAGTTTCAAAAAAAATTATGCCAGTTAAAAAATTTTTCTCCATTAATGCAACATTTAAAATATTTTTTTTTCATCTACAATCTCCAGTCGATTAAGAAAAAAAATGAAAAAATTTTCACATGTTCTTCAATATAGATTTATTTCATTAAACAAAAAAGAGCAAAAAACGAACTCAAAAAATTTTCTCATTCTCTGAACTGAATACATACATAACACTTTATGAAATTCAATATGTTAATGCGAATAGCTCTCGAGAAATATTATGAAATAAATAAATTTTTTCTTTCTCTCTCTCTCTTTCTTACTGGAGCCAAAAAAACGAAATTTCATGGAATTTGACGATAACTATAATTAACGCGTGAAACACTCTATGACTTCTTGCTGTATGTGTATATGAATTATTGGATTTTTAAAAACTGATTTTCTTCTAGTTTGGTTAAATTAAAAAAATAAAAATAGAAAAAAATTAGATTTATTATATGAAGCAAGCAAAAATAATATTTATTTCATCTCTCGTCTCATAATCATTTATAAAACTTTTCTCTTGAAGCTCCTTTTAGCTTCACAATTAATTACATCTAATTATAACACCTTGAGTAAAAAGCAAAGAAAAAATTAACACGTGAATTGCTTTCGCAAATATCTTTGATTAATATTTTTACTTTTTCTACACAGAAAGGTAAACAGAAGCTTAAGAAGGTTCTTTAGTTTATTATATGAGAAATAGAATAGAAAATTGACTACTTGATGTCTCAATCATAAATTTCAATGATATAGAGAGGCTCATAAGTTAACTAACACTCTGTGCCGGACGAGTAAAAGTTCAAGGACGAGCAATGGCAAAGAAAAAGCGGAAGATTGTGGTGAACCGACATCCCCTATTATCTTCTTCACTCACTATACTTTACTTCTGTCCCATGTGCTTAATAAGAAGAAAAATTTTCATGATTTTCCTTATCTCTTCATGCAGCTATTTGCGCTTCTTTCTACATCCGTCCATCCATCCAAAGGAGCACAAAAAGAAAACGAGAACCTAAATCTTTAATGAAAATGAAAATGATGGCCCCAAACACGCAAATAATAGTAAAATTTTCCCTTTTTTTAGGGTATTCTTTATGATACGGCCTTGTATGCCGCACATCTATTCTTTTTTCATCTACTGTTTACTTTCTTGTCTCTCTCTTTCGCTCATTTTTTGTGGGTAGGTCAAGGTGAAATTTATTATGAGAAAAAAAAAATAATTTTCTCGCAAAAAATTTTCCTTTTACATTAGCTGTATGTGTAAAAATATTTTCTTTTGGTTGTGCATGTTAGGCCTTATCTTACAGAGAAACGTTTACAACTTCTTTCGCATTTTCATTCATTTTCAATGTTTTGTGTGTATACGAATAAATAGATGTGAAGAGAGAATGTTTACAAAATCTTGTATCTGTCGATGCCTAAGGTGCAAGAGAGGATGTTTTTCATTGCTCTTCAAGATTTTATGACACTTCGATTTCTTTTTATTTTCAGACAAAATATTTCAAATGTTTTCAATGGAAAATTTATTTTTAAAGCAGAAGTTTTGCATATTTTTATTTATAATCACATCATTGATAAATTTAAACATTTCTTTTTCATGTTTATTATTACCTAAATGAAGTTAGTCTAATATTTTTAAAAATAGAAACATTTTGACAACGTTTGAGTTTATGTATTTTTACGTACGCGTAAAAATGTAAACGAAATCGAAATTTAGACTAATTTCAAAAGAGTTTGAAAATTGATTTTCATCTCTTCAGTCTTCATTTTTTAATAACAAAAAAAACACATTACAGTGTACAAGAAAATTCATGGAAATTTTTCTGTTGTTTTGTTGACAGATATGAGTGAAACTTACAAAATGAGTCGCGCGTGTTTTTTTCTGTATATTCAACAATCTTTTATCCTTGAAAAAAAAAGTTTTTATGCCGCATTTTTTTCATCATAGACACATTTTCTTTCTTTTTCGCTCTCAAACAGCCGGCTTTTTTTCGAAGTGAAAGTAAAAAATATGAAACGAAAGAGAAGAGGAAGAAAAAGAAGGAAAGAAAACAAGAGTGATAAGGAAAATTCATCGTTGCGAAAAGTTCTCTCGTGCTCTTTATAAGGGTTTGAAATATTTATTTATGTAGAAGGGAAGACAGAGTAGATTTTGTTCACTTTAGATTTGATTAGGGTAAACGTTCCTAATTTTTGGTTGCTCTTCGTAAAAATAAAATAAAACACAAATATTTTCCTAACTACTCACTTGATTTCTATTCTGATTAAAGATTTAAATGTAGAATTTCGGCATCTTTCATTTGGTTCATAGCTAGCGACTCACGGATAAATAGTTTTATCACAATTCAACAAGTTTTAACCGTCTTAATTTTTGGGCTATCAATCCTAATTTTTGGCGTATTTTCTCCCTAATTTTTGACTTATTTGTTTACATTTTAAATCCATCAAAAATTCTCTTTAAACACAATATAGACGTAATATTTCTTTTTTTTATTGTTTACTAATCAATGTACGCATGATTTACAGTATTTAAAACGCTTTTAAATAGAAAAAATTTCCATTTATTTTTTCCAACATTTTTGAACGCGCTTCACATTTTGAACTGAGCGCGATTGTCGTTGTTGCAACAAAATTTTTGTAAACAAATACACCAAAAATTAAGCAGAAAATACAACAAAAATTCGGATTTTAATTTGCAATTTAATTTAGCAGATTAAGGTGTGTATAATGATAATAAAAAGTGTTTTAAAGTGTTTTTATAGTTAGGCTACAAATCTTAAAGTCATTAGCAGAGTGATAACTACAATTATTCAGTGATAAATATTGAAAATGAAATCCTTAAAAATTTTCTGTTTTTTGGAAAATAAATGAAAATGAATGTTTCTTTCAAAATATTATTCTAATAGTCACAATAAAGTATTACTGAGTGTTTAAATTTCATTCTTAATCAAGTTTAATTGATAATTCTATGAAATATCAAAGATTTCATAATGTATTCATAAATAGGTGAATCGATCAAAAATTAGGATACACCAAAAATTAGGAACGTTTACCCTATGTATCAAAAATTCAATTTATCAAACAAAATTTTAATTAATCAGATTGAATGAAAATCAGTAAATAAATAAATTTTGAATCATAAATTTTAAATTTCGTTTTAAATTTGAAAAATAATTTAATAATTTAGAAATTTTTGATTTTATTTTCTTTATTTTTATTTTATTGTTTTTTGATTAAACCATTTCTTATTAAATTTTCTGCATAATTATTAAGAACTTTATTAATCAATAAAAACTCTATTAAATTGTGTAAATTTAAATAATTTCGCACACATATGTTATTTCTTTCATTTCATTCAGCTCTTAAAAAGCATTTAGGAGTTCAGACTTTCCAATGCAACTGAATTGTTAAAATATTTCAATTATTACTCTAAAAAACTTAACATATTTTTGATGAGCATAACAAAGAAGTCATTGATAAATTATTCTATTCTATGAAAAATATCAAAAATTTTTTGCAATTTTTGATAATATTTTTACAATTTTGATAGAGCTCGCACCTTTTGTGATTAATTTTGGACTTCGAAAAAATCTTATTAAAATTAAGCAAAATAATATTTTTTTCCAAAAAGCAATTTCCTTCGATTTCAATCTCAGTCGTTCTTTTTTTTTTTTTGCAATAAAAAACAAAAAAAATCTCAAGTTTCCATAATTTTGTATTCATCTTGTTTTTAAATGCCATTTAAAGTATATTTGATTTCAATAAATATTGATAATAAAAAAATCAAATTTTCTACTCACCGAATACGTTCAGAATAGAGCTCAGCAGTTTCAATATATCGCTGCTTCATAATCGCACGTCCACTGCCATTTTGTATTGGTGAGATAGAGATCGCACTCAAGTCATCATTTCCAGAAGAAGCTGGCGAGGATGAGCCATTGCTTGATGTGAGACTTCCAGCACGTCCACGAATCGTAGATTGTGGTGGAGTTGTGACAGATAGCTGCTGATCTAACAAGCTGCATACTTTGTCAACAATGCTACTTGTCAACTTCATCTGATTGCCATTCGGTGTGGATGAAATTGCAAGTGTTGGTTTCTGATTTTGGCGATTTTTCTTTTTCTTCTTTTTGCCATTTTCATCATTTGTGTCCAATTTTCCACCAAAAAGAGCAGTGGTTATTGGTGGTGACCAATCGAGATCTTTCTTAATATGTCCACGTCCGCAACGGCAGCCGCAGACTTTGTACACCAAATCGTAGCCTTTCTTTGTCCACAAATTTTGTTGTCGCTGCTTCTCAGACCACGAACGTGCACGTCCAATTGACTTGAGATAATTGAGAACACTCTGTTCCCACTGTTCGAAACATTCTGCATGCATATATTGACCAGCTGTGCAGTTTTCATTTGTGCAAATGATTTTAACTGCATCATGCAGTACATCACTGCTAATGAGGCCAAAATCGAGTGCAGTGCTCTTCAAGCACTCGCCAACAGGCAAGCAGCATTGAAATGTTTGCATATTTATTGTATCGGTGCTATCACGACGCGGTGCCATGAGCAATAATGGATGCTGATACATTCTATAAAATAACAATTTTTTAAGAATCTGGATTTTTTTTGGTTTAAATGCACAATGGAAGAAGAGCTATTAGATTCTTATGTGAATGTGGGAATTTAAAAATTTTCTCATTCTTTTGTCAGATATAAAAAATTTTTATTTCTATTCCCTTTGATATTTTTATTTTGATATGGGGTGAGAATGCAACTTCTTATGGGAATATTTTATTCTTACGTGTGTTTATGATGTGTTGTTTGCCACTTTATTTCTTTTTTAGTCTTTTGCTTTTTTTATGCCACTTTTGATAGTTTTTTGAAAAATTTCTTGATCGAATAATTTTTCATTAAGTTTATATTTTATTTTATTTTCAAATTTAAATTTTTTATTTATTTTACTTCAAAATTATTTTTATTAGCGCATTTTTTCACTCTACATTGAAAAAAGCGCTATCATTCGCATATAAAAATTTGTTCTTAACTTCAAATTTAAATTTTATCTTCAATTTCAAATAATTGTTTTTCTTATTTTTTTCAGCTTCAAATAAATTTCATTAATGTTCTGATTAAAACTTGCAAAATGATCAACTGTTTTGTTTTGACATTTGAGTTTCTGATTATTTAATATTGCTCAACATTTGTTTTACAATGTAGCAATTTATTTATTACTTTGATAATTTTTTCTTCTCTACAATTTTACTTGAGTAAAAATTGTAATTTTTTTCAGTTATTATTTTAGCAAAATTCAACGAAATTTAATTTTTAAATTTGTTGAAAAATCAAAAGTTTTTAATATTTTTCACTTGACAGAAATTTTAAACTTTTTAGTTTTTATTTTTCACATTCACACAAAGTCACATTCACTGCATATATAAAAAAATGAAATTGTTTTTATTTTAATTGTCACTTAGCAAAAAAAGTTTTATTTTTATCCCAGAAATTTCTGTTGATAAGATTTGATTTTAAACTTTGACAGTTTTCACTTTCAATTTCTATGGGACTTCTTTTATTTTTCAGAGAATTTTCAACTCGGACAAAATAATTTGAAAAAGTTTTAGGAAAAATTCTCAATAAAAAATATTTTTTAGTAAATTTTTCTTCTCTTTTCGGTTTCTTCTGTAGAAAAAAAGAGAGACCGGTTTTATTTCGTGTATTCACTCGTTGACGATTGTTTTTTGACTGTGAATAAAACTGCGAATAAATATGTAGTAACACAGAATGAAGAATAATTCTGTGTTTTTTTTCTGAGACTTGTGCGTCTCTCTCTCTCACTGTGTATATATTTTCTATGTATTGTACAAACTCACTCACACATATGCAGTTCCATCATTATCGCACACACATTTATATACAAAAAACATTCAAAACAACGGAACGAACAAACAACAACAACAAATTTTTGCACTTTAATTCTTGTTATTTTGTATTCCCGTGCCTGGACTTATATACTACTCCCGTGACACTTATATACACCTCACTCCACTTATAATTCAATTTTGTTATTGGCAATTGTATTTATTACGTAATTTTCACTCTCTTTAGCCTTCACAATCAGGTTTCAAATGAAATTAGATTCCGAACACAAAATAAACTTGGAAAATTGTCAATTTTGGCTTTTTAAAATGATCTCACTCATTCACTCTTGCAGTCTTGAAATTTTCTCCTAATTTAGAATCAAATAGTTTGGAATTTTGGTGACTTTTTAGAATTTTTATTTTGCAACTACAGTGATAACATTTTTGCGAGAAAAAATTTCTAATCGACTGGAGAAATATTCGTCTGAAACTGAAATCTTCTTCACTGTTTTTCTCTCTCTCTCATACTTTTTCGTGCGTGCGTGGTGTGATTGTATGTGAGAAAAAAAAAATTTTAATTGCATACATGATGTAAGATTTTTAAATTTTTAAAAATTTATAGAAATTCGAAATTTTTAAAAAATTTCTTTCATTCAATACATAAGCGCATAGTACACACTACCTTGAAATTGAAAACGAATCTTCCGAATGAAGAGAAAAATTTCCCCTTCAATTTCAATGTTAAAATGTGCAAGCGATTTTCACTTTCAAAGTGTTTTCTTTCACTAACACACAGGCAAATTTGTTGATTTGAAAATTCGCCGGTTACTAACACAAGTAAAACATTCGTTTAATGCTTTTTTGTTGTTGCAATGCAACATAAAGTAGGAATTGAAAGGAAAATTGCAATACACGAAAATTTCTCCACTTTTTCCTTTTTCCTTGAATAAGTTTTTTACACTCTGGACTTTTTTCATTTGTGTGAGGAAATTTTTGATTTGTTGTTGTTGTAACTCCCTCTGCTTATGCAAGGAGCATGCGTTATTTGTATAAAGGAAGAGGAATGAAAAAACTACTGACGACGCTTAACAGAAGTTTCAGTTCGATAAAGAACGAAAACGGAAAAGTTGTCGCGACAATGAAAAAAAAATCTTACGAGCGTACGCGAAAAACGACTTTTTTTACTCTCGCCT
This sequence comes from Polypedilum pembai, assembly GCA_014622435.1. Lineage (NCBI taxonomy): Eukaryota > Metazoa > Arthropoda > Insecta > Diptera > Chironomidae > Polypedilum > Polypedilum pembai. Next base: position 43,301 of record JACWBX010001071.1, read on the forward strand.
CTGCTTTTCCTTTCCTTTTTCCTGGTCAATGAAGTTTCACTCGCTCCGTTGCTCCTTGAGGCTTTTTTCTCTCCTTCTTCTTCTTCTTTTTTTGGAACGAATTGCTTTTAATTTTTCTTGGCGCTAGCATAAAATATTTTTCTTTTATGTCTTCATTTTATTGATCAAGTTTCTTTTTTACTAGAGTACTCAAAAATACGTCTTTGTCGAGTGGAATTGCATTTTTTTTTAAAATCAAGATTATTAAGGAACTGTTCCGATATTAATAAATTGTCATTTATGTATGAAAATTATTATCTTAAAATTTGTTCTCACTTTTCTTTGTCTAATTTTCAGAGTCCGAAATCGATTCACAAATAAGTAGAAAACAAATAAAATTTATTCGAATAAAATTTTCAAATAAAAATCAATTAAAACTACTCGAATAAAAAATAAAAATTATTCGAATAAATTTACTTGAAATTTATTTGAAAAATTTTATTCGAATAAATTTACTTGAAATTTATTTTAAAAATTTTATTCGAATAAATTTACTTGAAATTTATTTGAAAAATTTTATTCGAATAA